>JAHBCN010001509.1:0-116023 GCA_019359885.1 Listronotus oregonensis
ATATATATATATATATATATATATATATATATATATATATATATATATATATATATATATATATATATATATATATATTTATTATTTATTTATTTATTATTTATCGTATTTTTTATAAATATTTTGTACCCGTATAAATGGTAAATTTTTTGTTAAGAATGTGAGATTTTTAAGATTCTCCAGATTTTTTTTGTGAATTTATATTAAATAATTACGACCTACGATAACCTTTTGCCGCATACGTAAATAAAGTGTCCTTATCCTTATCTTTTCCTTTAACAGGCCCAAAATTTTTAAATAAGTAGATATAGAGTTTTGTACATATGTAGATAATACTTAAGAGGTAATTTAAAAATATAACAAACCGTGAAAGTTATAGTAAGAAGTTTTAACTGAACAACAATAAGTTACTAATGGTATAAACTATTTAGTGTAGATCTTTAATAAGGTATTCCATTTTTTACTTAGTAAAATTAAACAACGCGTTTAGTTTTAAAAAAATAATCAAATTAATTTTAGGCTTTAAGAAATAATTTTAACTTTTTTTCTGAAAAATAATTATTTGACTGTTTCAAATTCATTAGCTAAAAACATCACACAACTGTTCAAACGGACGTCTTAATTGCTACGGCAGCTGGCCTAGTTTAGATCCTAATCTCTGTTACTAAATACCGCTAAAGGGTAAACACAAGATACCCAGGGGTTTTCAGTGACAAGATGATACAGAAGCAGGTAAAATTCAGAATGTCGTATCATTAACAGTATAAAGTGTAAGGATTATTGTATATATTGTATATTTGCCCTTATATTCGCACTTAATATGTCAACCATAAATTTGGGATTTTAAAGCCCTGTAAACTTTCCGTGTTTCTGTTTATATATATGTTTATTAAAAAAATATTTTCTTTTTTGAAACAAAATTTCAGATTTTCTAAAAAAAAAACTGTTCTTTAAAGGTAATATTTACTACAGCGTAAAACATATTTTTAGTTAAGAAAAAGTTTTATCTCTTAACAAGAGAGTTTTTACCAAGTTGTTTATAGACATTCTTAAGAAAAAACATAATTTATTAAAATGGAGCCACTACACTGTTGTATCAGCCATATCAGCCAAATTAAAATACAAAAATCTAAAAAATGTCAATACAATAACATATGTTCGTAGATATTGAAAATTTTTCTTTTAATTTTAATTATAATTTACGATTTACTTTCTTATTATTGCAGCTTCCATAGTTTTGTTTTATGTCCTTATTAGTTAAACTGTTACTATATAGGCATTAAGGGGTATTGTAACGAGCTTTCTTATTACTACTGCCTTACTAAAATGACATCACATCAAAATGACATCTTGTTGTAGCCGTTTTGGCGTCGCCGTTTGGACATCGAGCCAACTTGCCGTCGGTCATTTCGGCGCCGGTCACTTTGTAGTCGGGGTAACCCTAAATACCTTTTAGTTTTAATATAATTTTGCAGCCAATAAAATCTATATTCCAACAAAATTATCTCAGGTACCTGTCTAAGTAGCTATTGAAACTATTTAGCAGCTAGAAGCCAAAACTAACCCAAACTAACCAGAACATATTTTAAATATTAGTTTTTGTTTAGGTAATAACTTGGCAGAAAAGCAATATTATAATTTTCATATATAATTTTTATTATACCGGTGACCTGTCTGACCTGCCATAAACATTGACGCCGGCGGCGACTTGGCTTGACGTCCAAACGGCGAAGCTAAAATGGCCACGCCGAATCGGTCCATCCCGTAAAAAATACACGTATGCTATAAGAAAACATTTTTTGTACATATACTACAACATACTTTATGCATATTTATTAACTAAAATCAAATGATTTGTATTAGACGGAGGCAGTATATTTTTTATTGTAAATAATGTATGCAAATTATAATTGGGTTTTAAACATCGCATAATTTTTTAAAAATAAGTTGTCACTGATTTTAAAACAGAAAAAATATATCATAAAAAACAGTGGGTTTTAACTTTTATTTTGTAATATCTAAAAGAAAAGATAGCTTAACGGCACTTTTACTTCGACTGAAAATTTTGTCTTAAAGAAACTGAGTAGCTTGTGACACTTTTAAAAAATAATAATTCTAATTTTACTATAAATATTTTAAGCATAACATATCAATCACATAATGTCAATGTTAGGTAAAAAACAGCCACTGTTTTGACCTGTATAATTAACCTTTTAAAAATGCCTGCGGATTAAAGTTCAATATGCACCGACATTTATTATCTTTTTTTATTCAGCAATTAATATTAAAAAAATGTTTTAAAAAAATATGTTATTTTAAACTTATTGAGTATCATCGGACGAGTGTAGCACATAAATTATTTTATTATATTACTTAAAACAGAATAGAAACTACGAAAATTTTTTTTACTAACTGACATTGACTTTGGACATTACTTTTTAAAAAATGGTTCACTGGTAAAGGTACACGTGTAGGGGTAGCTTTAATATATACTCGGTGGTGCGTCGCCAAGCGGAACATAAGAAATCCCATATAAATTTTAAGGGGCTTAATTATTGGCTTCCCTGTATATTTTACAGAAAAAATGTAAGATAACTTTTTGAAGAAACCAATCTGACAAAACCTCGTGCCAAGTTTCAAAAAATTTTAATAAGCGAATTTTGAATTATTCAATTAAATGTAATTGCAAAATTACCAAATTTTCGGTTCAGGTAAAACCAAAGCCACTAGCAAACAATTTGTTATAAGGCTCTGTCAAATCTGACGTACAGCCGAATAAAAGGAATGTTTTTTTTATTTCAATAATCTCACAACCATTACATTTAATGTAAAAGGCAAGTTAATATAATTTTTTTTATCAAACATTTTATTTGATGTAACAATTAAGTTTAACTAATAACAATATTTATCATTACAAAAATAATTTCATTATACTAAAATTTAATTATACCAATATCTGAAATATTTTTAATTTATTTTTCCATCAAGCCTATCTGGTCCACTTTAACCATTAAATGTATTGTCAGTAAATTCGAGTCCAAAGCCATCACAATAAATAATTGTAAATGTTTAATTCAGGAGATCGAAAATAGATCCAAAAAAAAGAACTGAACTCTTAATATTTTACTAGGTGTGGAAAAATAAAATATAATAAAACACAATAACTTTTTTAAAAACAATAGAGAATTGCATTAAAACAATAATTAATCAAATGTTCAAACAACCCTCATTAACAGCTAAACAATATCCCAACGAAATTCTTTCTTGTTGCTTTGATATTGGGAAATTTTATTACATTCTAACGAAATAGCGTTTTGTAGCTGGTTTAGATTTACAAATTTTACATTTTTATAAATGACACTTTTTAAGTAACCCCACAAAAAAAATTCTTCGGGGGAAAGATCAGGTGACCTGGCTACCAAAGTTCCGGTACGTGACCAATAATTTGCCGTTAAAAGCTTTTTTTTCAGGTACTTTTTAACCATACGGGCAGTTTCATTTGGTACCAGATCATTTGATTTTCCCCCGAAAACTTCTTCCAAGGCGGGTCCAATTTGATTTTGAAATAAGTCCAAATAGGTTTCTGCTGTCAGGTTAAGGTCCATAAAAAAGGGTCCAATGATATCGTGTCCTATAATTCCCATGAATACATTTGTTGGTTCTAATACCGGCAATTCTGAACATTTGGTTCATTGTTGAGGGTGAATGTACATTGATCGGTAAAACAGATATTTCTTAAAAAATTATTTTCCTTATATTTGCTCTTTCCATCATTTCAAAACAAAATGCCATTCTTCGCTCTTTATCTCTTTCCTGCAGCTCTTGATGTTTTTTGAATTTATACGAATAATATTGTGTTTTTCAAAGTGCGCAATACCGCTTATTTACCGCTAGCCCAAGAACCCTTGTACTAACCATTTTGTTTTCCTCCACACTCAGTAGAATATTAAGATCTCTGTTCTCTCTTTCTTCGGCTCTATTTTCGATACCCTGAGTCAAACATTTACAATTTTTTATTACCGTACCTTTGGACTCGAACTTACTGATAATACGTTTAAAAGTTGAAATGGACGGAATGGGCTTGGTGGGGAAATAAATTGAAAACATTTCAGATACTGCTCTTAAACTGTTTCCCACATAATGCCTCTTAATTATGAATACTTTTTCGTCAATTGAATAATTCATATTTTTTTTTAAATACGGACTGTCACTGATTTATTGACACTTTTTCTCATGTCAGGGACAATATTCATTTTACTGGTGTCTGTTTGGTTTTACCTGAACCGAAAAATTGGTAATTTTGCAATTACATTTAATTGAATAATTCAAGATTCGCTTATTAAAATTTTTTGAAACTTGGCACGAAGGCTTGTCAGATTGGTCTCTTTAAAAAGTTATCTTACATTTGTTTTGTAAAATGTACAGGGGAGCCAATAATTAGCCCCCTTAAAATTTACATGAGATTTCCTATGTTCCGCTCGGCAACGCACCTTCAGGTATAAAGTTAAAATAGTAAATGAAACTTTTTAGCCATATATATAGGTTTTTATAGTTTATTTTTTGTTCTGGAAATATCTTTTTAAAAGAAAAATTATTTGGCTTTTCTTTAGAATAAAGATACTTAGATAAAAATGTTAAATTTAAAATGTTTTTTATACAAATCTGCTCCAATAAATAAAGTAATTTAAAAGATCAAAAGGTAGGCGTATGAAGACCGGCATATTTTTATCTCTAAATTTTCCACTATGGACCTCTATGTTATGAGAACGTAGCGATCTTGTGTTAGCAGAGATGATCAAAAGTGTTTATTTTTATATAATTTTAAATATTTATATTGTTTGCCAAAAAGCTAATTAATTAAACATTTAAATAAAGTGCTCTTTTTCTACAAAACAGTTCTAGGACAGAAGTATACAAATGTTAATACATAATTTGAAACTATGCGAAGCTTTTAATTACAGCAATAAATGTTATCGGTTGCTGATAGCCCATTTGGTATAACGCACACTCGGATATAATCCAATTTGATCAGTTAAAATAACGATTAATCACTTTGGCTTTTACATTATCATTAGCTACAGCTGACGGGCATTGTTGGAAATACCTAAAATAGTTGATATTGATAGATTACTTGCACGTAAAAAATGGATTTTAATACCACATATTGATATTTAAAATTTGGTAATTTAATTCGATAACCTAGCAAGTTTTTTGGTAAAAAAATCAAATACTTTACAGTTTATTGCAACAACATCAATAGAAATGCATATGTGTCGGTAAACTGTCAATACTCATAAAAATGACAAAATATATTAGAATTTAGTAAACTGACGCTTTTAACAAGTAAGACAGGAAAAATAATCCTGCAAGAGATTAATTTTGGCTAGAAGATGAAGACTTTAATTAAAAACTACCTTAATAGCAAATACTTTAAAATCATTTAAAAAATTAACGACTGATTTTTTAGAGGTATAAATTATTGAATAAATAAAGGTAAATCTTAAAGTTAAAATTTTACAGGTTTTCTGAATTTTATTAAAAGAGCTAAATATTTAATAACTTTTGATAATTTTTTATTGTCTTGTTATTAACATGCACAAGTTCACAAAGAGTACATTGTTTAAGCTAAAACAGAATTGTATCATTGGTTTAAAACTACTGTTGTCAATATACAGGGTGTAAAAAGTCTAATGTTCACGATTTTAATGGGCGATAGTGGAATTCAAAACAAGTCAAAAAGTTTATCTGAGAACTGAACAGATTTTTAACTAAACGATGTCAAAGTTACGAAATTTGAAAGAAGTTATTTGTAAAAATCTTAACAACTGCAAACTTTTGTCTTAATCGCTTATCAGTAAATTCATTTGCTTATAAAATAAACTAAGTTTTAAATGTTTCAGTAAACAAAGAAAAAAAAATAATAATAATTTTTAAATAATTTTTCTCCAGTTAAAAATTGGAAAAACAATTGGCTCTGTTCCTTCCAGAAGCCTTGTGCGATATTTTTGTGTTTTTAAATAGAAAAAATATGCCAATATGTTTTAAATTAAAGAGAACCGAAATGTGTGCAACCAAGAAATCTTATTCTTTAAGCAAAATAAAAAAGTGCTGTTTTACAGCATAATAATTTGTGTTCTTAAAATGGATATTAACCATGTGGTAAGTTCAATTATCTTTTAAGTACAAATGAAAACCAAACAATAATTTATTAATTTTTACTTAAATTTAATTCCAACTTAATATAAAAATTAATTGCAAAAAGTAATTTCTATTATTTGTGTGTAAATAAACATCTCCTTTAAAAAGTGTAAATATGCAAAACCTCGCAAAAAAAACTATTGTAAAATATAAAAAAAAAATTATTTTTACCTTCAGTCTTAACATTATTTTTTAATTTTTTAGCTGAAGATCGTAACAACCTGACAAGAATTGGACGAAAAAAAAAAAAAAAAAAAATATATATATATATATATATATATATATATATATATATATATATATATATATATATATATATATATATATATATATATATATATATATATATATATATATATATATATATATATATATATATATATATATATATATATATATATATATATATATATATATATATTATATATATTTAAGAAAAGAAAGAACTAGACTTTGTACATTTCCTAGAACACAATGTTTTACAACTCCTTAAGAACAACGTGAAATCTATTTAGAAAATCAACTTGCTGCATAAGGCTTACAATTTTCATATGATAAAATTAGTGTGTTATTTTTCTCAATTTCAATACGGAATATAATTATCTATCTGACTTAAATACAAAAAATGCTTCTTTTTCGAGAAACAATTTTAGGTCGGATAAAATTGATAATCAAAAACTATACCAACATACCTGAAAAAGATGTGCAGGAATGTCTTAAAATTTTTAAGTTAAATATTTAAATATTGCTTTTCTACTAAAAACTTTTTTGATATCATTTTAAAGTGCATTTAAAAATATGGTTATGGTTCAACTTGTTTATATCACCAATTTAACAACCAAACATTTGTTAAATTAGTTTGGGCAACTTTGTACAATTTTAAATAAACTGTGTTATTCAAAATCCAAATTAACTTTTAAGGTTTATGAGTTATCAGCATTTGCTTATTTATTTCATTTAATTATTGGCGACATATCTGTTTCTCACATAAATTTTATACATAAATATTCTAATCGATTTTTTTAGTTTTTTAACGACTTAACAAGTACCAAAAAGATTCATTAATTTGCATATCTTTAACTGTTACTTCCAGTTTTGCCCTAGAAACACCAGTTAACTAAAAGCACTTTTTTAAATGATTTTCCAGACCCTTTTTTGTGTATTTTGTGTTGCTGATTTTTTATTTTTGCGTGAACTTTTAATTAAAGTATCCCTGTAAAAGTTTTTTTTTATTTTATTAATTATTTATTTAATTTAAAAATTAAAAAAACTTAAAATTTTAAATTATGTAGAAATATACAGTGTGGTCATTTAAGTGTGCTACATATGGGATTTTTTTATTAATTGAACAATCAAAATGCAAATATTACCGAAAGTTGGTGCATATTTAATAATCATATTAGGTGCACTTAGAATGGTTGCAATTCAAACAGCATACAGGATAGGTCAAAAAATAAAAAAAAATGTATAAGAGTAAAGTACCCTTATTTTAGAAAATTCAGCAAAATGTTATAAGGAAAAGTTGTTAAGAATTAAAAGTTATGCCTTAATACCAAAACATGGCCTCCTAAAAATTTTTTGTTTTTAATATTCACCCTAAACACTCTTATAAGTTATTCAAAATTAAATTAATTTTGCAAAACGTTGTTCAAATATAAGTAAAATTAACATAGAATTTTAATTTTTTAAGGAAAGACCAATTTCATGAATGTTGCAACGATATTAAACACAACTCCTAAATTTTGCAAAAATCTCTTTATTAAGGTAAAACATTAGTAAATATAATATGCCTATTAAAAAACGCTCATTGAAAGTACAAAATTTTCATTTTAAATGCTCATTAAAAAACTACCAATTAATAGAGATCATAAAAAAACCTACTAAAATTATCGCGGATATACATGAAAAAAAAAAATGGGGGTTCAAAGTAAACATGATGACAGCTTGGTGACAATAATTTGTCTTTTTGAATAATAATTATTCTTTGCTTATTAGGTTTATTTGATTTTAAATGCCTTTCCCAAGACAGTTAACGTTAGCCGAGAAGGCACTAACCAAATCATTGCTTTATTGCTTTTAAGATTTGAGTACGTTTAGTACAAATATAATGCATACCTTGTGTTGTTAATTTTAATTCATAATTAAAATAATAATAATGTTTACTTTTAACACTTATTTGTTCTTTTCCATGGGTGTCCATGATTATTTTAGTAAGATTCATGTTTGAATATTAATTTTTTAATAAAAATTTAAAATAAAAATTTTGCACTTAAAATGACCGTTTTTTGATATGTTTATTATCATTACTAATGTTTAACCTTATTAAAAATAATTTTTGTAAAATTTTAAAGTTGTGTTTAATATCGTTGCAACAAACATGAAGTTAGTCATTCCCTTAAAAATTAAAAATCTGTGTGTGAAATATGCTTGAATTTGAAAAAAGTTATGCAAAATTGATTTAATTTTGAATAATTTATAAAAGTGTTTAGAGTAAATATTAAAAAAAAGAGAAATTTTAAAAAATTTTCAAAAAAAAAAAAAAAATCTTAGGAAGCCATGTTTTGGTATTTAGGCATAACTTTTAATTCTGAACAACTTTTTCCAATGCCATTTTGCTGAATTTTCTGAAATACGGGTACTATACTTTTGTACAATTTTATTTTTTTTACCTACCCTGTATGCTGTTTGACTCGCAACCGTTCTAAGTTCGCCTATTATGATTATCGAACATGCACCAACTTTCGGCAGTATTTGTATTTTATAGTGCAATTAATTAAAAAAACCATATGTTGCACACTTAAATGGCCACACATTAAAATAGAACATCAAATTGGTATTAAAAATTGTTTTGTTAAATTTTTTAAAACATTTTAATTTAGTAACTTTAACACAAATTTATTTATCGTTAGCATACAACTAGGCTTTAAATTACACTAATGGATTTTAACGGCTGCTGATAACCTATTCGGTACAACGTCTATTCAGATATGATCGAATTCGATTGGTTTAAATAGTAATCCATTACTTTGGCTCTTATATTGCCATTAGCTGCAATTGCTACACATTGTTACAAATCCAAAAAAAACTGAAATTGCTGTGTGGTATAAAATTATAACGATTTGCATAATTACGCTTCATACACGTATTCATGGGCTGTCATAAACAAAAAAAAAATGTCATCGCCTTGTTATATTAAATAAAGCCAGCTATAGGCAAAAAGGTTAAAAGTCAAAATAAATTTATGCCTAACCAAACCATGATAACAGTTTAAATCGAATATAATTACGACATAAAGAAAAGTAGCAAAATAATATCTATAGGCTGTATAACAATTTTAATTTAATGACCTTTTAGTATAAAGTTAAACTTGACTTGACTTAATTAAATTGTTGTTATAACGCAATCGGTAGCGTTAAAGCTGCTACATTCGTGCGTATTTATAGAGAATCATTTATTTTTAGTAAGATCAATAAATCCCATTTATAACTGTAATCAAATATTTATAACTGATAAAGACACGCCGTCACGATAATATCTTTGTGGCTATAAACATGCTTTAACTGTAAAAGATACAATTAAACTAAATAAAGAAATAACATAAGAAAGAAAATATAGTAATGCTTTTAAATTAAATGAATTTTAGAAAAAAATAGTTTGGAATATCTTCTTTAATAGCGTCATTTGCTCATTTCTTGTTAATTTAAAATTTTACTTGGCATTTTTCTTCGATTTGTAATGGTATTTATTAGCAAATTTATCTATTTTAGCTACCTAAGAACCTTGCCTTACCTACCTAGACTTTGTAACAAACTATTTTGAAAATATTTTTGTCAAAAGAAATATCGATTGCTTATAAAACGCTTACATTACAAAATCCTAATTTAGACTTAAATTACCTTTAATATGTGAATAACGAACTTTCAGATATTACAATTTAAATGACCATCAGCAAACAATAATTAAAAGTGGTGGGCTACTTCATAACTACATTAAATCAAGACACAATTATACAAAGTAAAAACCATTAAACAATCGCTTACTAAAGAATAATTATCTGAAAATATTTTTATAATGGTTCGGATTATAGCACCTCTTTAAGAAACTAGTTGGAGGGGTGTAAGGTCGTGGGCACCAAAAAAAAAAACTATTTTTATGTAGCTAGATTATCACTTTATTAATTGTCTGTACTTTAGATAGTCTTAAAGTTTTTAGGAACTAAGTTTTTATTAAAAAGAAATAAGAAATAAAAACCACTCAAGCAATCTGCTTCCAATCCTACCCTTGATCCTTCCGGTAATCTTCCTCTATCAACAATCGCTCCTGCTCCTAATATGTCCGATATCATTTTTTAATGTCAAACAGACCAATCGTATACTTTCTTCTTTTAATACAAAAAATTGTCTGGGCCGGATGACATACAAGTTTAAGAAAAAAATAAGCTCCCAAGCTTGCACCCATTTTAACTCGCCCCTTTCGAGTCTCTTGCGACACTGACATTTTTACGGCAGGTTACACACGTGCGTGCCACCTGTCCCCAAGAAAGGATTCAAAACTTCCTTCTAACTATAGACTTATATCTCTTCTTTCAGTTGTTCGCAAGGTTATAGAAAAATTCGCAAAAGTTACTAAAGCTCCAAAGCAAATCTCCTTTCCTTTGTCTCACACAACTGAAACCAGTCTCTTAAGTTTCTTGGTGAATCCCATATTGTTACTCTTTACATATCCAAAGCTACTGACCAGGTCTGACAATATTGATTTTTTAATAAAATTTCTTTCTACGGTGCTTCCCCTAAACTCAATTCTTGGCTCTCCAATTTCTTTTCTAATCGATGTATATTAGTTATTGTAGATGGTCATTTTTTCCGCTTCTACCAAATTAATGCAGTGTGCCCCAAGACTCAATACTGGCACCAACTCTATTTTTTCTTAACATGAATGATCTTCCCATTTCCACAATTATTTTATTTATAGTTTTGCTGACGACAGTACCCTCCACTGAATCTGATTTGAAAAACCAACGCAAACTTATCTCTTTTACCCGACCTTAAACCAATCTTGGATTGGGACGCCAAAACCTTGTCCAGTGTAATGCATCCAAAACACAGTTATATTTGCCGTCGCAAAAACAGTCTGCCAATGCTCGTCCGCTATATATGACCGGCCAACTTTGGCAGAAGAAAGAGTGATTTAATCTAGTTGGCGTTACTTTTGAGAATAACCTAAACTGGCATAAACACAGTACATCCACAGCCTCAGCTGTTTCAAAAAAGCTTAAGTTCCTCTTTTGAGCTAAAAAAATAGTTTTCTTCTTTTAATCTGTATACTCTTTGGGATATTGTTCTTATGTCTTATTATTCTAAATTCCATTTAAAAAATGCTTACTTTTTTTGATCACCAACTGGCTGTGAGGAATCTGTGGTTTTTTTATTTTTTTTTCACGGCTTGTGCTCTAAGAAATTGGCCGGTATAACTCTTCCTCTGACAACTCCCCACAAAGCAACACGTAGTGCCACTTTAATGCATCTTTTAACGGTTTAACTTGAAAGGCTGCGTATTTCCCGCTTAGTTCGTTCCTTCATCTCTAGGTTCCCCAGACTATGGAAACAATTAACCTCAAAAGTTTTTGCTTTTCATCCAAACCATTAAATATTTAAGTCTTGTGTGCCAGAAGCATTTATTTAAAGATCGTAAATAGCATATCTTAAAAGTAATGATATAGTTTAGACGTTTGTTAACCACGTTAAATTTCTCGTACATAAAAATTGCCAAAAACTTTTTTTTTAATTTTAAATTATCTACAACTTAAAAATAACAAAGTTAAAATAGTTTTATATTTTTAATTTTTATTTGGGAATCATTTCTTACGTTTTTACCAAAAATACCTTTACTACTCAATTTGACCCAACTCCTATATGTATTTTTTACATGAGTAAGTAATTATATTGGGCATAAGTCTATTTTTTTTTTAAAAAAAGGATACATTTTTAAAAGAGAGAAAATGTCCCAAAATATACGACAAACCATTTGGCACTACATTCACGCTGTTGTCGAGCATTCTGCAAATCCATTATAAGAACGACGGTTATTGTTGTAAATAATGAATATATGTCACTTTAGTTATTGCGATGATTAAAGAATAAGATGTTACATATACCGAAAAAAAAAAAACTATCTAGAAAATGTCAAGGCAAGACAAGATTTTATTTTTGTGTACCATTTTTACAAAAATGGATTGTAGGTTGACCTCGCTTAAAGCAAAGGTTTGTTGTAAATGCATATAGTTATATATTTAAATAAATAAAAAAATATTTATTTTCTAATAAAATGTTATGTATTTTGCTGTCATAATAAGGTTTTAGGAATTCTTTGTTAGTAGATATTTTGTATTTAAACTAAAAGGAATATTTTTGATTTATAACTTAAGGAAAGTGATACAAAATGTTTTAATAGGTTAAATTTATTATCTCTTAACTTTAACCTTATAGATATATTTTTTTAAATTTATTTTAAAAAATTGTTGCTGCCCTGTTGTAGTAATCTCTTTTATTACGTATGTAATGTGTTGACACTTATCTACTACAAACATTTATTTTAATAATTATATTTAGTAGACAAAGAATAACAATAATCTGCAAGATTGCGTAACCGATTAGAACAATATTAAAAGAGTGTAGTGCTTAGTTTTTAGAATATAAGCAACTCTTCGCATATATTTTTATTTTTTTAACAATTATTAAAAATTTGACAGATTATTACTACCATACAGCGATTTACTATTAACTTTAAATAGGTGGTGTTTAATTAAATAAAATTTATATTAGTAAATCGGGGTCAAACCGGGAACCATAAGATTATCAAGCGACCGCAATGACCTATGCTGTCTGGCCGCCAATTTTGACAAATTGCATAGGTCGTGGACGTTGGTTATCGAATGTTTTCAAGGAGTCAAAAGTAAATAAAAAACTTTATAGATATGAATTAAATTTTTGACATCGTAAATAAATTGTTTGCAGGAGCAATTTATTTAGTTTCCATAATAATGTTTAGACCTTAGCTCTATAACAAATAACTGCTTATGAACGAAAATATTTAAACATCTTTAAGCAAACCTTATTTATATCGTTTAGAAATATTGGGTCTCTTAATTAAAATACATACAAAAATTATTAATAGAATAAAGTCAAATGCTGGATTCTATGTGAATGCATAAATTTTCAGAATAGCTAAAGACGAAAAAATGTGAAGCCTGGATAACGACTTAATTTTCTGTATTACAACATATTTTACGTTTATGGTGTGTTTCTATGTAACAAACAAAGAAATTTAGTATTTATAATTTTTTTAAATAAAATAGCAGCAGCCCTTATAAACTGTTAGTAATCCAAAAAAAAAAAAGACTATACAAAGTATTTATTTAATGAAATAAATCGATTACATAACGTTTCTATAAAGGTAAAAATTGTGGTAAAATAATTATTTCTTTTAAAGCTACTTGCAAGTTATACTTCGTAGAAAATCATGATTTAAAATATTAATTAACCAAACTGTTAAAGGGTTTTTTTAAATAATGCAAATATTATTACCTAAAGTAGGTTGCTATTTTTAATTTTTAATAGCAATTACTAGTTTAAAGAAACGTTAAAAAATCGCTACTTTATGTCGCAATAAACTAAAATAAAAATAATGGTAACGGTTTAATAAAGGGTTTATAGATTTTTCTTCTATGTTGAAATAGAATATTTGTAACATAGATGTGAGTTTTAATAGTTAGAAAATTAATTTTATTGTAAAAATGTAAATTAAAAATATATCAAGTTTTTTTTTAAAATTTTAATATTTCAAAAAGGTATGCGAAATATATAGGTATTTGGCAAAAAGAATTTTAAAAAACATAATCATTTTGGGGAAGTCCCCCGGGTTTCAAGATAAAAAATCAGAAAAGAAATTTAAATTAAATCTTAAGAAATTTTGGATTTAAAATTTGGGAAATTCTGAAAGCTTTTATACTATTTATGACGTTTTGTTACAAATGACACATTAGTTTATTTAACTGGTATACTTATAATTGTTAAAAAGACAAGAAAGGTGATGTGGTGTGTTAACTAATTTTGAGTTTACCTGGAATTACTTCAGCATCAAGCATACAACCATGTATTATTTAAACTAACAGAAATTGATTCTAAAATTTTTTTTTTTAAAAATTTAATAATAATAATATATATATATATATATATATATATATATATATATATATATATATATATATATATATATATATATATATATATATATATATATATATATAAAAAAATATATATATTATATATATATATATATATATATATATATATATATATATATATATATATATAAATTATTTTCTTTTATTTTACGTTTTTTCGAACAAGTTTTCTTTACTAAAATACTAAAAGCATTTCAATTTCTTATGTGGCCGTTATCAAATGCGTGTTAACAGATTTATGATTTATGAAATTCTGTGATTTTAATGTATGTTCTATGTTCTTTTATGCGTTTGGTTAATGATCTGGAAGTTTCGCCCATATAAAATATATTACATTCACAAGGGGTCTTATTAATAATATTTTTTGTGTTTTCCTTTATATTGTATGGTTTTCTTTTTGTTACTTAAGATCTAATAATGTTTTGTGTTTTAAATATTGTACAAATATTAAATATATTACCTGTTCGTTAAATTTTATTTAATTAAAAAACATAAAACATACTGAAATATGAATCCGCCACAAAACTACAAAACATAATATTTATGTATTTTGACGTTAGGCGACCAACATGTCAAGTGTAAATGTTATTGTTTAATTGATAAGGTTATGTTAAGAACAAAATTTTAAGGCGAAACAAACTCTTGTTACTTATTTGTTATTTAAATAGGTTAAGATGTAAAATTTTAAAAAAATTGAATACAATATCATAAAATTTTATTAGTATGACGCATTGTTACAACACAATTTATTATTATTTCTAATCAATTGTCTATTAGACATCTTCTAACTCAAACAGTTTGTTAATAATTTGTTTGCAAAAAAAATTAATTTAATTACAAAATTTTTTAAAAATTTTTAAAAAAAAAACAAAAAAAGGGGCCCAAAATTAAATTATTAAAGCATTTTAAACGAAATTTTTAAAAACCTTAATTTTTTTTAAATAAGGTTTATTTTTATTTTGTTTATTTTTAAAGTTTTTAAAATTAACCGGACGTTCACTTGTTACTTATGATTAAAATTAAAATTAAAAGTTATTTTTAAGAACCCAATCTATCTTTAAAAAAAATGTTATAGGTTTGTTCAGAAACTAACCGTTTAAAAAAGTTGCAGATCTACCTGAAATATACTTTGATAACCTAAGATTTAAGAAAAAAGCTAAAAAAGTAAATTTTAGATAGATTTGCATTCATAAGAGTTAGTTTTGGTGGCAAATCTGTCGCCGAGTTTAAAATATAAATAAATTGTCTACTTTATAAGAATCAAATAATAATTAAAGTTTATTAAAAATCGGTTTTAAAACAAACTCTAAACTAAATATATTTAAAATATATACTATATTCTATAACCTAACCTGAAATGGTTTATATATCCAATATACAGGGTAATTCAAATTCGACCCTGATCATTGGGGTTTCGGAAACGTTAAAGGAAGATGATTGAATTAAGGCAAGTGGCTTATTCATAGGACCAACAGTATGCCGTTTAGAAAGTTTTAAAACTTCGGGTATTTTCGGAGATATTCGAAAAAAACAAAATACCGTTTTTATTGTTTTCTGGCTCCGTTTTAAAACTGATTTTAGATAGATTGCACATTTATATTGCCACTTTTTTCGCGCTATTTAATGATGCTTTCATATCAATTTTATTTTTTCTTATCGGCGCCATATTGGATTTTTACGTATGTTAATAGTACTTCCTTATACAATTTTAACAATGTATAAATTGTTATACTTTAACATCTCATAATCATATTAGCAAAACATAAATATTGTCCTAGTAAGTCCTGTCTTCGGCAAATGCTTTTTTATTTTTTGTCAAAATTAAATATCAGTACTTGTCAAAAATTTTTACCGGGGGGCTAAAAAAATTTTTTAAAAAAAGAAAAAAATATTTTAAATTCAAAAGAAAAAAAACCCAAAGTTTAAAAAATAAATTGTAAATTCCCAAAAAAAAAAATGGTCAACATTTTTAAGAACCCTTTAAAAAACTGGTAAAACCCTTAAAAAATTTAAAAATTTTTTTTTAAATAAGGGTTTAAAAAATTAAAAATTTTAAAATTTAAATTTAAAAATAATTTTATATTATTTTTTTTTTTAAAAAAAAAAAAATATATATATATATATATATATATATATATATATATATATATATATATATATATATATAATTAAAAAAAAAACTACAAACATTTATGGATTCAGTAGGACAATCTATTTACGCAAAATCCAAAATCAGCAATGTTAAAAGTAACAAAGTATAAAGATAAAATAAAATACCCCCGACTGTTTTCCTAATGATGTTATTATCTGACAAAAAAGCGTTTTTTAATAATAATACCGTAAGATAGCACGAAGAACGGAAGCAATTTAATTGTG
Source organism: Listronotus oregonensis (assembly GCA_019359885.1). Taxonomy (NCBI): domain Eukaryota; kingdom Metazoa; phylum Arthropoda; class Insecta; order Coleoptera; family Curculionidae; genus Listronotus; species Listronotus oregonensis. The sequence goes on from JAHBCN010001509.1 coordinate 16,817, forward strand.
CGATAATAAAAACGCAAGAAAGAAATTTACCTGAAAAGAAAGGTTTTTTTTTTAAGTTGTCCATTTCGGTGGCTGCCTTTGGTTAAAGTAAATGTCAGCGCCTTGTTTCTTCCTTAATGTTACGGTCCTCGTCATTTTAAAATGATATCGTCATAATATTTTCTAACTACGATTTAAAGAGGGGTTGGTACTAAAATATGTCCCAAATTTTAAAAAACCTTTTAACTTTTTTTTATCTTTCTTTTAATAACCCCCTTTTTAAAAAAATTTTTTTTAATTTAAATAAATTTTGGAAATTGAAAAAAAATTTTACGCCCCTTTAAAAGACCGGTTTTTTTTTTTTTACAATATTGCAAGTGTTAATTTTAAGTAATAAGGTACGATAAATTTAATCGCACAATTTGGAAGGTATTTTAATTTCACATTTAGGGTATTTTGTATTATTTTATTCACACTAAAAGTATTTGGTAAAAAAAAAACATCCATGAAATTCATAACAGTTAATTGATACATTAAAATATTTTTTTCCAAAAAAGCATCAGAAATACTGGTTACTTTTATACCAAAATCCTATTTGAAACGTTTTTATAGTTTGATAAATAATAATGTTGGCATTAAAAAAGAAATATATGTACAGGGTCTTTGATTATATTTACGTGGCCTCTGGCTTTTTTTTTTGAAGCGAAAAAAATGTTTTATTAAAAATTTTTTTTTTTTTTCCATATTTTTTTTTTTAAAATTATCTTAAAAAATATCTCAACAATAAAATGGAAAAATTTAGGAATTTAATTTTTTTTAAAAAAACACCCTGTATATTATCCTTTTAAAAAAGATCTTTTTTCTGATTTCAAATATATATACATTGATGATATTTGGACGACCCTTTTTTTTAGATATTTTACTTAAAATAATAATAAATTAAAAAAATTTCATATTTATCAAGAAAGCCAGGAAACAAAAACTTGTTTTTTGTGAATTTGGTGGGTTTTTTTCTGGCCAAATTTTTTTTTTTTGTTATTAAACATTTCTCTAAAATCGCCAGTGAATAAATTTTATTTAAAAACTGGGGTTCTGCTCCTAAACCTAGCTATTTTCAATGCATGGTCGGTTGATCCTGCATGTTTTGTTTGAAAGATTCGGACGGACAAAAATTTATAAGGGGGGGAATTTGTAAAATTTTAAGGTTGAATATATTTTATAATCTGTTTTTTGCTTAGATTGATATTTTAGGATTTTTTAAAAATTAAAAGTTTTAGTGCTAATCCAATAAAAAGTTTAATAATTATCCTGGAAAAAAAAAAGGGTATCCCAACTTCGTTTTTAGTTCTTGCTACAATCATTTTTTTATTTTTAAGCTTTTTTTTTCAATAAAATTTTTAAAATTTTTATAGTAATTATATATTTATATATATATATATATATATATATATATATATATATATATATATATATATATATATATATATATATTTTTTAAAAAAATATATATATATATATATATATATAAATATATATATTTTATAAAATTTTTTTAATTAAAAAAATTACTGTTTATTATTTTTTAAATAATAATAATGTTCCCTTTATATCAAAAAAAATAAATAGGCTTGTTTCCAAAAAATTTGGGGCAAAAAAAAAATTTTTGAAAAGAAGTTCATTGTTTTTTTTTTTTATTTTCCAAATTTTTAAACTTAAAAAATGTCGCATTTTTAAAGAACAAATATGAAAATATTAGCGTAAAATTAATTTTGTAAATATTAACCAACATTTTTAATGGTTTTTTAAATGGTTTGGGGTTGAGATATTTTTTTAAAATTTTAAAAAATTATGTTGAAAAATTATTTTTTAAAAATATTTTTTTCAAAACTTTCTCTGCTTTTTTATTTTTTTTTAAAATAATTTTAACCCTTTTTTTTTAATTTTTCTAAGTATTTAAATCGAAAAAGGAAAATTTTTTTGGGTTAAAAGGTTTTTTTGGGGTTTGTGCAAACATTTTTGGTTTTAAGTTGCAAAAGCCCAAAAATTGCTTTTTTTTACTTTACACTTTACCCCTTTTTTATAATTTATTCTTTCCCAAAAATTTATTACTACAAATGAAAAATTAACGTCTTTGAAAAAAGGGAAAAACATTTTTTGGGTTTAATTTTTACGCTTTTTTGACGGTAGTAGGTACTTTTAATGAGTTTTCGACAATAAATATTTTAAATTCTATTTTATATATTAACTTCACTTTTAGTTACTTACATATAAACAAACATGATTTATTTAATAATATTTAAGAATAATAATAAAGACTTATAACAGAAATAATTATCATGGTGCTAAAATATTTAGTTGAACAGCTGTGCTTTGCGTATGACATAATAAAAAAAAATTAATCTTTGGTATTGTAATCATATAAGTCTCAATACCCATGAGGCTAATTTTTACACTAATGGGTAAAAAAATAAAGTCGATAAGGTATTTTTTAATTCTTTTAAGTACGGACTTTTTACTCAATATTTCTTTCCTAGTGTTATATACCTTTATTATTCTTCATTAAAAACCCAAAGATTAACATATAAAGTAACTTTTTTTATATCAAAGTACAGTCCCAAAGCTTCTTTTGCAACCCCACCACCTAAATAATAAATAAGATCATTTTCAATTAATACTTTAGTGGTTAAAATTTCTGCTAGATTTTTTGTCCAATTATTGCTGAAGAAAAATTGCATTTTTATGTTACTTTATACAAATTTTACATTTTCTCTGCACAAATATTATTTTTAGTTCAAACTTTTAGAGACACGTCAACAAAGTTAAATTTTATTTTTGAAGTTATTGTTATTTGAAGCAAAAAAACCTTTATGCTGCAATAAAATCAAAATGATTATGATTATTGATATGTTGCTCATATAACTTTGTTTAATAAATAAAAGTACAATATTTTAATACTTTTAATTGTACCGTTTTGGTAAAAAGTTTATTGATAAGTTTTTATTTATAGATCACAAAATTATCTTATACAGGATTGCCCGCCAATTTTGTCTTGTCACATTATTTAAAAAACTACAGTTTAAAAAAAACATTAAACACCTAGGTTTTTAAGGGTTAAGTTTTTTTTACTTCATAATGTTTTTTTTTACTTGGGTTAGGTTTTATTTTAAATAAAACATACTGTACATCTTTGTTTTTGAAATATCGTCTTTAAAACTTAAAGATAGGTGGAGTGTAATTTTGCATCCCATATAAAAATCACTAAAGTACGTAAAACCGTTTTTCTACTACAAAATAGATGAGCTTTTTTTTTCAAAAAATATTACTAGCTAGTCACAAGTAAAAAAAAGTTTTCGCATATTTATATAGAAGGTTGTATTAAACGGTTAGATTATTTTTTTTAAATGACATTTGCGTCTTACTTTTAAAAATCGTGTTTGTGCAACGAATCATTACTTTGCTAATTTATTGTGACACTATAAACGAATCCTATAAATCAGCTGCAATGTAAAATATTATTTGCGGTCCAACAAAATAACTTTAGAGACAACATATCAACAGGCAAACTAATTCTCGTTTACACGGGTAATATTATTTGGAGCAACAGGAAACCCTAATGCCGCAACATGGTTATAGAATGACCTAGATTATTGATCCGTAGCTCATGCAAGTTTGTTAAACAAACAACGGTCGAACTGAAAAGTATAATATTCCCTTTTTACTGTTCATTTAATTTTAAAATAATTTAAATGGGTTTAAAAAAATACCTTTTTATACCAATTTTTTCATAATTGTTTTAATTTTTATTCTTAGTTTCCTTAAACCAAATATGTTTAATACTTACATAAACTGTTATGCAAGTAATTGGCATTGGTAGCTTAAAAATAAAAATTATTCTCTTTATGATTATTCTAAACAACAACGTTTTTTTGTTAGTAGGCAAAACAACAAAACGCACCTTGTTTAGTGCATGCTTTTTAAGGTAAGTAAGTGTTAATATTTGTTAATTATCCTTGAAGGCACCACCGCGATTTCTAAAAGATGTCTTAAAATTGATTACTTTCATGTTTTTGCTTGGAAAGTGTTGACGAAGTTAAAAAATAGTAAAAAAACAGAAAATAATGGTACCCAGTACTTTAAATTTATAAAAGCTTTCTGTTTTCAGGAACCTTAATTTCCAAAAAAATTCTTTACTCAAATGCCGGGAAATTTATTACATTTAAAGTATTAAGTAACTGGTTAACTTTGGTTAATTCTGGTTACGTTTTTAAGTAAATTGCCTTAAAAATACAATTTTAAACATTTATAATATTTGGAAATGTGAAAAAATTAACTTATATTTTATATCTCTTAAATTTTTTATTGATTTAGGAACTATTGGGCTACAAAATTACATATAATTTAAGATAAAAGTACTATAAATATTTATCGACCGCCTGCAGCATTGTCTTACATTTATGTATGACAACGGTGCATAGTATTTATCTAATTTTACAGAAAAATTTAAAAATATAATAAAATTATAAATATTTAGAAAAGTTGCTTCTGTATTAACATCATTTTTAAAATAATAGTATTGATAATTTATAATATCATGCTTTCTAGTTTTTAATTTTTTAGTTATTGGCCCCAAAATGCACAGAAAAAACAAAACTTTTATTCTTTCTAAGAAATACCAATTTTTTATAAAGCTGCTTTTCTTAGATATTTTTTAAACTCTCAGTAAAGTCTGTTTAAAAATTTTGGAAAATATTCAAAAATTCTTAGACTGCAGTAAAAAGAATTTTTAAAAATAAAAATCTGTTTAATATATTTTTTTTATTTTACTCACATTTGATTTACAACCAAACAAATATATTTAAATTGACAAAAAGTTACTCCAAGATAAAAAGAAAATGGTTATAAATAACACTTTTCATAAATTTAATAAAATGTATATCATATACAAAGTGGCTAAAGAAGTTTTTGCACAAAAATTATTTTATAGTCGGTATAATTTTAACTGTGGATTTAAAAAAATGTTGATATTTGCCATTAACATACTCCATGTGATTTTATTATAGCTGTATTACTAACAAACAGAGAAAAAAACGTGCTAGGACAAAAAATATTCCATGATTTAATATTTATTCCTATAAATAACACATCAATTTTGTTGTTTAACATTGTTTTCGTTATATTAATGTTAGGTGTATCATAAACAAACAGGTAAGCTAAGTTTGAAAAAATTTTTTTTTAATGGTTTATATGTATAATTTATTCCCCAAGTTTAAACAAAATAAAATTGTTACATTGATAAATAATATTTTTTTATAATTTTAATATCAGGTATATCATATACAAACAAATCCAAAGTGCTTTTGGACAATATTTTATAATAATTCGTCCAAGAAAAACCCGGTTTTAAAATAATTAGTATCATATTATGAACAATTTATTGTTATTTAATTTAATCGGTCATTGTAATAATTTAAAAAATAAGCGTGTTTAAATAATAGGTATATAATAAGTATATCATAAATGAGCAGGTTAGTGGAGATTTTGAAAAAACGTATATCATGGTTTGTACAATTTTACCTTGGTTTATAAAATTTGAACTCTTTCTTTAATATTATTCTATGTTTTTCATAAACAAATAAAAATAAAGTTTTTGGATACAAGGTACAATATGGTTGGTTTAAGAAAAAAATACTGGGTTTCTTATAATTTTGGTAAGTCTATCACAAACAAACAAGAAAGAGAAACAAAACAAAAAGTATATTGTATATTGTCGGGTTATTCTTTCATCTATTCTTCTTTTAAAATATTTATAATGGATATATCATAAATAAATAATTTAAGACTATTTAAAAAAAAAGTATACCATAATTTGTAAAATTTTAATTTGGATTTTTTTTAAAATATATTTTTTTAATATTAAATTTTAAAAAATATTAAATTTATATATTTAAAAATATTTTAAAATTTTTTAAAAATTTAAAAAAAAAAAAATAATTTATGATGGGTTCCCGCAGGATTTAGAGGGTTCCCAAATTTAAAGGGAAATTTCAAATCCCCTGCCAAAAAAATTAAGATTTTGTTTTTTAAGTTTTTCAAAAATTTAAAATTTTAAAAAAAAAAAAAAAAGGAAATCACAAAAATATGGAAAAAAAATCGAAAGTTTTTAAACTTGATTTATTTTTTTTTTTAAATTTTTGGTATTCTTTGTAAACGGCTTTCCATTTGTTTTTTTTTTGTTCAAATTCCTTTAAATTAAACCTTGGTACGGGTTTACCCATTAGGCCTAACTTGACCACCCCCAAAAAAAATTTAAAATGTAATAAAAAACGGGAAAAGGGGTTATTTTACTTAACCTTTAACAAAAAACCAATTAGTGTCAACCTCCAGGAATTTTTTTTTCTTTTCATTTATTGAAGTTACCCAAAAAACTACCTTTTTTATTATTTAAAAAGGCTCCAATCTATTTTAATTTTAATTTGATTGTTAAAAAAATTAAAAATCTTTTTTATATTAAAAAAAATATTTTAATAACGTTCTTTTTCCCGGGTTTTTTAGAAAACAAACCAGAATTAAAATCCCAAATAAGAATTTGTTTTAAGAATTGCATTTAGGTTTTAAATTTTACCCATTTCAATGGTCTGTTTAAAAAAAGGTCTTAAATTTTGATTTTTAAATTTTTTAAAAATTTATTGGGTTGTTAATGGTTTTAAATTAAAAATTAAAATTTTTTTTTTGAAAAAAAAAATTAATTTTTTTTTGGTTTATTCTTTTCAAAAAACAATTTTAAAAACAAAAGTTTTATTTTTTCCCCCCAAAATTTTTTATTATTAAAATAATTTTTAATTTTTATAAGAAACAGTCGCTTTCAAAAAAACCCCAAAAAAATAAAAATAAAAAAAAGTTTAACTTTTAAAAATGTTTAAACTAAATAAAAAATTTTTCAAAAAATTTATAAAAAAATTTAAATAAACTTTTTAAACATTAACCCGTTAAAGAAAGTTTTTTTAAACTTTTGGAAAATTTAAAAAAAATAAAAAAAAAATTTTTTTTATAAATTTTCTTCAATGCCAAAAATATTATGAAAAAATTTAAAAAAATTTTTTTTTTAAAAAAAAAAAAATTTTCTTTTAAAAAGAAAACATCTTTATTTTAAAAAAATTTATTGGTTTTTGCCAAATAACTTTTAGTTTTAAAAAATAATTTGTAAAAAAAAAACTTTAATAACTTTTAAAAAATTTAAAAGAAAAACCCTAAGGGGAACTTCTTTTTAAAAAAAAAATTTATTGTTTGTTGTGGTAAAATTTTTTAATAAAAAAAAATAATTTAAAAAAAAAAAATTTCGCTTTTGAAAGGGGCCCTTTTTTTAAAGATATTATTTTTTAGTTCGTACTTTTAAAAATAAAATTTTTTTTTTTGGTTTAAAAGGGGAAAAGCCTATCAAAATTTTTTAATGTTTTTTTTAAAAATTAATATAATTTAAATTAATTTATATATATTATTATTTATTTTTTATATATTTTTTATATTTTTTAAAAAATAAAATAAAAAAATTTTTTTAAAATATATAAAAAAAAAAAATTTTTTTTTAAAATATATATATATATATATATATATATATATATATATATATATATATATATATATAAAAATAAAATATATATATATATATATATATATATATATATATATTTATTTAATTTATTTAATAATATTTTTTTCAAAAATTAAAAAGAAGTAAATTGCACATGGACGTTTACATTATAAATTAAAGATTTACAACACCAAAACAATACAACGATAAAACATACCCTTATTTTTTATTATGTGGACCTTTAAAATCCATTATACCTGAAACAAAAATGTAAATAAATATTTTCAATATTTTTTAAATATACTTGGTAATACTTTGATATTAATTAATAGTCTTTAAAATAACTTTATAACTCTTTCTACTTTAATTTTACAGATTTTTATAATGAATTATAAAAAAATAGTAGTCATTTTAGACTATGAAATAAAATCTGTTTTTTGTAATTTAGAATAAAAATAAGTTAAAAATTTCATGTAAAACTGTTTAAACACGTTTAATTTATATTATTATCAAACATTTAAAAAAACTTAGTAAATTAAGTTACACCCTTCAGATCTAAAATGCTGTTTTAATTTTTCCCTTTGTAAAGTTATATTCCCAAAGTATAAAAAAATTACATTTATATTATACTTTGGGAATATAACTTTACAAAGGGAAAAATTAAACAGCATTTTAGATCTTTACTAAAGAACATAGTGTCACATTTTTGTGCACTGTCACACGCACTGCCAAAAATAAAATATTTTCTTTTTATTGTCATATTTAACATTATAGGAGAAAAAATTTTGCCGTGAATAACATTTTTGACGAAATCATGAGCCGTCAGGCGGGTGATTTTATCAAAAATGTCATAAGCAACAAACTTAAATAAAATCAGAACATTTTGCCTAAAAAAGTTTTTCTCGAATGATACTCGACATAACTATTTTACAAGAGAAGCAAAGTCCCATTATTAAGACCAAAAATGACATTGATTGGCTACCTGACACAAAAAAAAATTGTGGCTGTAGTTTTTTGATTTTGGTTTTGTCAAGCTTATTCCAGGTAAAAATTTTGCCATTGAAAGGAGGCCGTTTCTATGATATTTTGTCGATTTTTCTTGAGTAAAATAGTCATTTAAAAATGTTTGTCTTTTTAAATACTTTTGCCATTTATTATCTATTTTATTCGTCTACGGTAAATATTCGCAACTAAAAATAAATATTTTTGTATGTGCCTGCTATCAAAAATTTAAAAAAATACTAATATTCAAAAAATATAAGTATACTATCTTAACCAGTCATACAAATATAACCTAAATTTACTTGTTTATGGCGGTAGATAATTTTAAAGCTAGCCTACATCCGAATATTTATCATTTGTATTTTTGTGACACAAACTCTAAACAAACTTTTTTACACATCCGTTGTTGCAAATATTGCAGTTATCTAGTGGGGCTTAATATATACACATACTTTGTTAATAATTTTACAAGAAAAATTATTTTTAGGATAAAATAATACCAATAGTTATAAATTATATTAAGGTATTTTACACTATGGCTATTTGCCTTTTTTAAATTTAAGTAATTGTTAGCAGTAAATATTCCTTTAATTGCACAAATTACATTTAGGTAAATAAAAAAAATATTTTGCCATCCTAATAAATTGTACGCCAAAATTACTAAAATGTTTAATGATATTTCACCAATATTTTTCTACAAATAAAAAAGTTTTAAAAAAATGCTGATTTTAAAACCGCAGTAATATTTAGTACCTATGTTTTTAAATTAAATATAAATTTTGGCAAACCGATGATATCCACGTTCAGAAATCAATAACTACACTTCTTACCACTTCTTACCAGCTATAAACAAAAAGTAAAAGTCCAAAGGAAAAAATTCCTTCTCTTTAAATTTTACAAAAATATATATTGTTTATAATAAACAAAAATATCTGTTATGCACTTAAAATGTAATAAATATTTAATTTCATTTATTTATAAAAAAGATGGTTTTTTTTTATTAATATATATTATATATATATATATATATATATATATATATATATATATATATATATATATATATATATATATATATATTATATTTTAAAATTTTTATTTTAAGAAAAAAAAAAAAAAAAAAAAAAATTTTTTTTTTTTTTTTTTTTTTTAAAATTTATATTATATTTTTTTTTTTTACAAAATTCATTTTTGCTGTAAACAGCTTCATCAGAAATTTATACTAACTAGCTGTGTAAAAAGGCCCTTTATATACAGTATTCATGTTAAATTATAAAGTTGTTTATAAATAGTTATCAATTCCATCTTTAATTCTTTAAATTATACTGTATCTTAGATAATTATTTATAAACAACTTTATTTATTTAAACCCAAATCTCAATAAAACTTTTTTAATTTATTTAATTATTCAATCTTCTGATGAAACGTTAAGCGGGAAAATAAAATATGGGTGTAATAAAAAGTTTTTATTAAATAAATATTGTATTATTTTAAATAATATATATATATATATATATATATATATATATATATATATATATATATATATATATATATATATATATATATATATATAAAATATATTTATATAAATAATTAAAATCTTATTAAAAATTGAAAGTTAGAAAAACAATCATTTAAAAACAAATCGGTTTAAAAATTTAAATTTTTTAAAAAATTTATTAAACTAATTAATAACGAATACAGCAGTTGTCCAAAAGGACATTAAAATAATGACTTTTAAATTTTAATATCAGGTTCGATATACTATATTAGAAAAAGGTTTCCTTAGCAAAAAAGTATAAAAGTATTATCTTTAAAAGCCCAAAAAGAATTCAAGTATACGGTACTATATCAATCACAAAGCGTAGTTCTTTAATAAATAAAGTTCCTAGAATGAAAGCTAATTTTAAATCACAACAAAACGTGTTATAAAATATAAATTAGTTCTTAAGTATTACAACGGCGAAAATTTTAGAGTCTACATTTGGCATTACTTCAAGGACAATCGAGAAAATCTTCTATTTATATTAACGCGTTTTAAATTATACGCCTTTATTATAACAGGTAAAAAATCAAAAAAGAAAAATGTAATACAAATTTTATTACCATCGAAATTTTATATCCTAGTTCTTCTTTATAATCGAATAAATTAGGTTTGTAGAACCATAACTTCATAGTCGACACATGTGTTCGTACTATCAAAGCGATAACATTATTATATTGATTTTCGCAAGGAAATATAAAGCTATCGTAGACATTTATTCCATACACCTAACAAGCTAGGAATATTATAGTTTATAACCTAATAAATAAACGTAGCATTAGCAACGAAACAGCGACACAAAGAGATATAAGAGCATCAGCATTTTAGTGGAAGCGGTTATACAAAACGGCGCTCCATTAGCCACGTTCAGTCAACATCGGCCAAAAAGCAAATGAAGCAACCTGACAAATTTGAAATAGAGCCTCTTTTGGGATAAGTTTTATAATGCTTTTATATCTGGTGTAATAGATAAAGTTGGTAATGGATTACTTTTAGTGTCCTGACATGTTTTCTACTGAGAAATATTAAACTACTTAAGTTAAAAGGGTCTTTTGTTAAAGGTAGGAGAATAAAAATATTTTTGATACAGGGTGGCCGGCCATATTTTGACCCATTTTAATCGAGAATAACTTTGGAACAAATAAAGGTATCAAGATGCGGTTTTTGCAGATGCACTTATATTTCTTTAAAGTTTATTCTCGTACCTTCTGATTTATTGTGACATTCCATTAGCTCAAAATCAAAATGGCCGATTTTCCATTATAGGACAACTATGTTATTTTAAATGGAACACCCTGTATATGTTTCTATTTTTTCAAAATTTAATCTTTCCCTTTAAAAAAATGTAACACAAGCTATGGTTATCTCAAAAAACAACGTATTTATTGACCTTCGAAAAATTGACTGCATGTCGACCAACAATATTATTTAAGAATTAAAATTTGCTTCATATGTTACAAAAAAAAAAGGATCAAAGGTTTAGGTTATTCACAAAATAATAGTTACAATAAAATTACATTACTTTTTAAAAACTACTGTAAATGTTGAAAACGCCTTCCGCCGACTTCGACGCACTTATTTAAATTCGAAAAAAACTTATTAAAACTATTGACTAAAAATTCTTCAGGAATATTTTCTATTATGTTTCGGATACTAATTTTTAATTGCTCTAAATTTTGGGGAAGTGGACTATAACACCTCTCTTTCACATATCCCCACAGAAAAAAATCTGGAACAGTCAAATCTGGTGAACGAGGTGGCCAGGAAATAGGGCCTCCTCTTCCAATCCACCGGTTTCCAAAAACGTTGGTCAGTGAATCCTTGGTAATGTTAGCATAATGTGGTGTAGCCCATCTTGTTGAAAATAGACGAAATTCAATAGATTTTCTTCTTGCAATTGGGGATAAAAAAATATTTTCAGCATATCAACGTAAGTCCAAGAGGTTACAGTTGGTTCATGAAAAAAAATGGCCCATAAATTTTTTGCTTTGACATACCACCCAGACTGTGACTTTTGGCGAATCTCTAACGTGTTCGTTATATTGTCGAGGATTTTCTGTTGCCCAAAACCTGTAGTTATGCTTATTTACTTTTCCATTGAGGTGAAATGTGGCTTCGTCTGACATTATTAGTCTATCCAAAAAATGTATATTGTTCCTTAATAAATTTTGAATTCTCTGGCAAAATTCCACCCTTTGTGGAAAATCAGTTTCTTTTATTTCTTGTAACATTTGAATTTTGTATGGCTTTAATTTAAGTTTTTTTTCATGATTTCTTGTACTGTATTTTTAGGAATATGGACTGAACTTGAGATTTTTTGTTGACAATGTTGGATCTTCCTGAGTTATCTCCAGAATTTGTAACGTTTTATTTAGCAAATTCTCATTGTTTACTAATTTCTTTTTACGGGCTAAAGATCCTGTACTCCAAAATTTTCTACCAGATTTTAATTGAATTTTTGTGGGTGGAGCTTTTTTTAAACATGTTTCTAAATCTTCGCTGGGTTTCTTTTACTGATTTGGTTTCGGCAAACATAATAACACATTTTCCTTTTTCGCTTAACGAGAACATTTTGCGCTTCCTAATTAAAATAACTTGTCAAAAATGACCAACAATGGCTGACAATGAGGCTTGTTGCTGTTATGGAAACGAGATAACTTTGTTTCCACAGGCGACTTTTCAAAAAATCCTTTTAAAATAATATTCCTATTCGACATACAGTCAATTCTTTGGAGGTCAATAAATGCGTTATTTTTTAAGATAACCATAGCTTGTGTTACATTTTTTAAAGGGAAGAGATTAAATTTTAAAAATATTGAAACATATACAGGGTGTTCCATGTAAAATAACAAAGTTGTCCTATATCGGAAAATCGGCCATTTTGTTTTTGAGCTAATGGAATGTCACATAAAAATGGTAAAGATACGAGAATAAACTTTAAAGAAATATAAGTATATTTGCGAAAACCGCATCTTGATATCTTTATTTGTTCAAAAGTTATTCGCGATCAAAATGGGTCAAAATATGGACGGCCACCCTGTATAAGCTATGTTTAAAAAAAGCAACTTTTACGGTCTGAAATTTTTTTTTTGTGTTTTGCTTTATTTTTTATTTTTTTCGTTTTAAAACATTTTTTTTCTGATATTTTATTAACAAAATCATTAGACTATTTATTAAATTTCTTATAAAATCTATATTATAAGTTCTTACATTTTACTTAATAATATAGGAGTAGTTAGACAGCTATTTAATGGTTTCTCACCTTTTATAAAAATTTACTTTTCTCTCGAGACTTTAAACTTAAATGGTTAAAATAATTTATCTCAAAAAGCTTCACTAGCTTTCTCAAATATATACAGTGCTCTATAGTAAGGTAATTAGAATAATTTGTTGTCAAGCAAAGCCTATACAGTGCAAGTTTGTAACTTGAAATGAATTCCGTAAATCAAAGACCATTTTACAGACACTTTAAAGTTTTATTGTATTTTCGTATAAACATAAAATTTTGGGTAAATTCTATATAGGTTCTTTAATTGATTCTGTAGCAGAATCTATTTGGTTTTGATAACAATTAAGAAAGTATATTTTTTTAGGTTGTTCTCATCTTAATTTTTTATTCTTTAATTAGAAATGGTAATCTTTGGTTAACCGGAAATGATAAAAAAATATTTTCGGATATGGCAAAAACCAGTAATTTCCATACTTTAAAGTATTTAAAAATCTACAAATATACGACAGATCGTATAAATATAGTACCAAGGGATTTACAACAACCTTTAAATTTTTAGTCTTAAATTCATAATTGTTGCCTAAAAGAAAATGTTTAAGGTATGTTTGAATATTAAAATAAGCCAAGTACTGAGAGCCTTGCATAGATCTGGTAATTTATTCATGCCACAACTAAAAAATCCTAGGGATGCGACATCGAAGCCAAACATCGATGTTAATCATAGATGGCAACATCGAAACCTGACCATCGATGGTAACGATATATCGAACATAAAACATCGATGTTTTTCTAACACATCGATGGTACGATGCAATGTTCATTCATTGTCTAATAGTACTATTAGCATCCATAGCGTCCGCCAACTTCAAACGCGCTTGCAAAAGGGCCGCGACAACATGATCTTTTGGGATGTGGCTCTCGAATTAAGAAAGATTCATTATTAGGGGTGGCTACTTATTTTTGTCTAAGAAATAATAATATTGAATTATATTAATTAATTACATAATATAATTCAATTATATTAATCATATTAATTTTGTCTAATAATATTAATTCTAATAATATAGGTCTTAGTTTTTATACAAAATTGCAGGTAGTATGTATAAATAAAGTGCGAGATTCAGTTCGCTTAAAACAGTGTTAAACGTATGTTTAAAATTTTGTAGCTTTTTTAAAAAGACTTCTTGAATTTAATATAACATTTAATTATTATTTGTTTATAAATAAACTAGATGAAAAGCCTGTCACCGCCAGGCGAGAGACAATATTAAGTAGCCTCTGTCTCCGTAAGACGCCTTCCGTACGGCTAACGGTAAAAAAACACTTTTTTGCTCCCATTTTTTGGGGGCGAAATAGGTTCTAGCCACTGTTAAAGACTACCACTGTGCCAAATTTCATGATTTTAGCTCAAGCCATAACTTCAGAATCAAGTGGACAGACAAATAAATATATATATATATATATATATATATATATATATATATATATATATATATATATATATATATATATATATATATATATATATATATATATATATATATATATATATATATATATATATATATATATATATATATATATATATATATATATATATATATATATATATATATATATATATATATATATATATATATATATATATATATATATATATATATATATATATATATATATACCATCATATAAATATCAATAATTATATCTATACATGGGCAAAATTTATGTATTTACCAAATTTAGATAACAAAAAAGGACATCATAAAAACTTTTAGTGTATCCTTAAGATTATTTTTTTAAAACATTCTTACTTTTACCTTTTGCAAAAAATATCAATGTTAGAAGGCAACATCGATGTTATCATCGATGTTTTCGATACCTGACCATCGATGGCAAAACATCGATCATCGATCAACCAACCATCGATGTTTTTAGACCATCGATGAACATCGCGCATCCCTAAAAAATCCCAACTTGTAGTTTAGTTTAAGCCAAACAAAAAGCATTGCCAAAGGAAATGTCGCACTTAAATAAGTATTCTATCGGAAACTACTAGGACTACATTATAAATTTGCAAAAAGACGTCATGAAAAACAGAAAAGTAGGGTTTACTACAAGTTACACATGCAACAACTTACGTCAAGTACAACCATATTGAATAATATGTGATGTCAAATATAAGCGTTATCATAGAAGAACCTCTGTCGCCAAAGAGTGACTATACCAAATTACTCGTCGCAAAAAATAAGGATGAGCATTGGTTTTCGTTTTTTGGAAATTTTCAAAAATCACCCTTATTAAGGGGGTTGCCAAATCTAAAGAAGTGCGAAAATAGCGGTGGTATTAAAAGTTATTCTCACTGCGATTTTTGTTCCAAATGGACCTTGGAAAAATGAAATAATACATTCTTTCCGAAGAAGGTTGTAAACCAACCCCCATGGACTATGTGGGGGTAAAATCATCACCTAAAATATATAAAATCATATGCATTTTTAAATATTGCCTAAAATAAGATTTTTCAAGACATGTATATAAAAGAGGTGACCCTAGATTTTTTGTGTTCACTTTTAACCAAAACCACCAATGTAAGGTTTATCCTTAAAATCATCCTAAACCGCGCAAAACTATTTGCTCAGTTATTTATTGTAAGGAATTATATTCTAAATACTTAAACCTAAACAAAAACTCAAGCGCAATTCCTTACTTAACTTATGTATGTTTATATTATATTCAATCTTTTTTATATAAATTTTTACTTTACTGAAAAGTACGTCAACTGCATACGGCAAGATACATTGATAAAAATTGAACTCATACTAAAAGTGACGTCTACATTTCTGATCTTATCGCTTACCGCATGTGGGGCAGCAATAGAATATGTTCGTTCCGGCACGTTATAGTTATCTTGGATTAGCAAGCAGAAAGATCTGACATAAAGCGGGTCTACTCAGAGAAAATTGATTACTTTTTATCGAATTTGCTCAGTTGGACGGATATAAAATTCTATGGGCGAAAATATAAGCCTTATATAAAATAAAATAAAATGTATTGTGTATTGATAATACATAAAAACATATAAGATTTTATGAGGTTATACTCTTAAAGTGTCCCCGTTTGACATAATTCATTTGGAAAACGGATTTTTTAAAGAAATAAATCATATTAAAATAAAAGGTTATTAAAAAGGTCTTTTATCTTATTAAAAAAAAACTTTTTGTCTGTAAAAGAAGATATTAACAATCAAATTGTGTAAACATTGTCGATATCGGTCATGTATGAAAGCCATGCATTAATTTCGGAATATCTCAATTTCGACATGATATAATACCTCGGCTCTTACGATATTTTTTTTTAAACTAATACAATATAAATCAAGGTATTAGAAAAAAAAATGTATTTTTTATCCGTTTTGTTAAAGATATTGATTTTTAAGTTGAGTAAACAACCAAGCTTAGTAGTCATACCTAACAGATTTTAATCTTTCTTTTCAGTTCATTAGGAGCCCATATGCCCAAAGGAACTCTACATATATATATATATATATATATATATATATATATATATATATATATATATATATATATATATATATATATATATATATATATATATATATATATATATATATATATATATATATATATATATATATATAATATTCATTATGTATATATATATATATATATATATATATATATATATATAATTTCCTTTGGGCATATCAATGAAGAACATTGGATATTGGTTGTTACTCATACCTAACGGGCTTAATCTTTCTTTTCAGTTCATTCAGGAGCCCATATGCCCAAAGAAACTCTACCTATTTGTTATTATTTATAACAAGGCTCAAGAAGTTTAATTTTATTTATTACATTGCAGTTTGGGTGAGAATACTGCATTTCCCCATTTTTCAATCACGTTTTCAGTCGTGCTGCACGTCACCTACTTGGAATTGGCAAAATAGCTCATTCGAAATTCACATATCCGTAAACTAATGAGAAGCAATTTTTTATTAAGTGTGTGGTGTAAAGCAACTTCTGAATGTTTTTGCATAATACACCTACATGGCGCACAATAACATCTTAACCTGTCGCTACTAAAATTGGTTGGTTTAAAATTACTTGACGAGATTGCGCTATTTGCTTCTTACGTTCAGTAGTATTGAAGTACGATTGTTCTTAATCTGGCTGCTTCGCAGTTCAAGGGTGTCTGCGGCCTACATTCGGTGTGACCATCCCCAACAAGGGTGAAACACATGTAATCGGATTGGCTGGACCCGGGGTTATCCATTTACTTGGAGGGCTCGTAACTTTAAACAACCAAGCTTAATAGTCATACCTAACAGGACTTTTAATCTTTCTTTTCGGTTCATTAAGGAGCCAATATGCCCAAAGAAACTTTACTATTTGTTATTATTTATATTATAGTGTGTTCCGCTTTTCATGTATACACCCTGATATCTCAGTTTATTAATCGATTTTTGGTTTTTTATGTTAGAAAATTGAAGTATTGGGCATGTGAACAAATTTTTTTTTTAATTAATTGCGGTCTTGGGGGGTAAAAAAGACTTGATTTTTTTGGAAAAGTATATTAGGGCTTATTTTAAATAATTTTTTTCTGTCTCCTTTTTAAATAAATCCTTTATTTAAAACTACTATATTAAAATTAAAAATAACATTATTTCAGATTTCTTTATTTTCAACATAACTACCTTCTAAAACAATACACTTTCCAAAAATTTTTAAAGTTTAAGAACTAATTTTTTGACTAACGAGAACTAATTTTTTCTTGTAGTTTCCTGTCAGGAAATTACTCCTCCACCTTTAAGAAAAGTGAATATACGTTTAGAAAGAATTGTTGAAAAGAAATTTTTTTATATATATATATATATATATATATATATATATATATATATATATATATATATATATATATATATATATATATATATATATATATATATATATATATATATATATATATATATATATATAAAGTGGAGGTTAATACCGGTCATAATATAACAATATTTATTATATGTCATTTACAGAACTAATCATACCTAATTGTTTTTAGTATTCCCGTTTTTGTATTTTTTATTACTTTTTCTTCGGGGTTAGGATATTAATTTACCGTGTGCGCAATTATTTTACGTACTTCTCTCACCTAAAAAAACATTATTTTCTTTAGGTTGTTTTTTAATTCTTATTTTTATTTGCTTTTAGTTTGTTAATCTTAAAAATATTTGTTTTATATATTTTGTATTAGGATAAATATATCTTTATTAACGATAGATTAATTATTTTTGTCGTTTTTTCTATATGTTTTTAAGAATTTTTTTTATTCACCACCAGCATATAATATTTTTATACTATATATTATATTTATTATTTTAAATTATCTTTAACCGTCAACTAATTTAAATTTTATATTAGTTTTTTCCTTGCATCTTATTAAGTGTTAAATATTTTAAGTAATAATTTTTCATTTACATCGATGTATTTATCCAGTATAAGTGGTTTAATTTTTTTAAATTGTTTTTTTATACTTATTTTAAGTAAAAAAAACGTAATATTTGACAAAGCTTAGTTGCCCAAAATATCGTTTTATTGATGCTAAAAAATTATTCTTAACTTAAATCTTTACTTTTTTATATGTCTGCAAAACTAGTAGTTTATATACGCGTTTATTTATAGAAATCCTTTTTTCAATTATTTAAATTAATTTACAAAAACACACTTCTTGCCTTAACCCTATTTTTACTAATAAATGACGTTTTGCGGGCATCTTGCGCTTTGCCAGATAAATAATTTAATTTCATTCGTTCTCCGGACGTGAAGTAGACGTTTTCTTTACTGCAGCTAAAATATTTTGGGTAAGAAAGTTCCAACCAAGTATGCAGTCTGATGTTGGAAATCACAACGTTAGCAAGAATTATACCAGTGGGAAATTATTTTTGTTTCAACTTCAGAACGAACACTAGAAGAAACTGTTTAAAGATTAATCGAAAACACAATCATATCGTGTGTTTTAGTGGGTAATAATCTAAGTTACAATGTGGGTTAAATAATATTTTTGGCAACACAATAAAAAATTATAGGCGATCTAATTTTTGGTAAATTGGTTTTATTGTCCAGGCATTTCTTAACCATCTAGCAATGAATCCCACATTACAAGTTATGTGCTTTTTAATAATTACGTGGAACTTAAGATTTTACAACAAACTGTGGATTGTAATTTTACTTTGTGTTTAACAAAAACACCATATGGCAGAATATAAATGTTGGAATGTTATTCACCGTTGAGGTAAAAAAGTCAAATCATATTTTGGGTGTCATTAAAGGCTCGATTATGAACACATATTCAGTAGCGTTGCTGCGTAATTAAAAGCCCTGGGGCAAAAAATGGAATTGAGCCCTTCTAAATGGGTTAAATTTTATTAGGTAAAAAATAATAATACTTTAAAGGTGCAGGGTTCCTTATTGCCCACTGTAGGGCCTAATAAAGCAAATCCCTTTACTAAGTATAGGTGTAAATTACACATGTACTTAGTAAGAAGCTTTTCCTTTTTATAACTTTACATAATGTAATGCAGTATGAAAATATTTAATTAAAAATTACACAACTTACAGCCTAGCAAACCTACTTTCCAGTAGGGATACAGTAAATGTCTAGATTGTGTTTCACCAAAAGTAAGCCCAAATAAATAAAAAAATTAATAAATTTAAATATTGTTATTAATTTCTATTAAAATAATAACTTAGAAATAAATTGAATCTACTACATTAAGAGTGAAGTTACAACACTAGTTTGTAAAAAAAATCGAAAACGTAGCTTTATTTTGAGATGTTTTGCAGGGCATCGAAATTTCATTTTACTTTAAAATTCGTGCAAGAAAAATATACTTGAAATAAAGAGTGTAATAAATAATAATGTGGTTATTAAAATAATTTCTTTTAAAAACCCAATAAGTGTCTTATTATTTTTTATGTTGATTCCATATGAAGTTAAATTTTATCGTTTTTTTCTAAGTAAGAGGCCCTGTTTTATAGCGGTTGTAAAAGATTTTCTTTTAACTTAGTTGCTATGCCTGTTTGATTTATATATTGATGGTGAACGAAATATTTGTGAGTACAGTTCGAACCCAAAAATTCTTGATGAATAAACAATATTTTTTTTGTTTAAAATTTTTCTATAAAAAGGGGGAACGCCATGTTTTTTATAGGGCTTATATTTGTTAATAAAATATTAATGTTTATAATTTTTAAATTTTTAAGATAATAGAGGTTAAAAAAATTAAATAAAAAAATGTATTTAAAAAATAAGTTGAGTTTAGAACCCAGATTTAAGTTTTGGGAGACTTAAAAGGGAAAAAAAATGTTTTTTGTATTTTTAGGTCAAAAAAAATAAAAAACGAAATTTCGGCTTTCAAAGGCAAGTTAAATTTTAAAATTTTTGGGTTTTTAATTTAAAAAGCAATTAGTCCTAATTTAAGAAAATTTTTTAGTTCCAAAATAGATTGGGGATTTTATGCTTTTAGGAGCAAAATTTTGTATACGAATGGAACTGTAGCATCGCGACATGTACGCTATTGGAATGGTGTTAATCCTTTCTTCAGAATAGCAAACCGACACAGTCAGGGCCGCCGCCAGAAAAAAATGTAGGGAGGGTCAAAAAGTTTAAGTCAATTTACTAGTCTAGAATTAATTGAATTAAAAACACAAATAAATATACCACAAGTTTAATTTCTAAATAATAATCATACTCATTTTAATTCCTAGGCAATATTGTAAAATTTAAGGTTTTAGAAGAAAAATGTGTTATTTTATGTTATTTTTGAAAAATCCAGATGGGGCCGACGGACACCTCCTGACCCTCCCTGCCGGCGGCCCTGACGGAAGTATTTTAAAAAAGTGAATGTTTGGTGCTCAGTTTCGTACTATGGTATGATAGAACCTTATTTTTCTAAAATGACTTTTGGAACAATTGCTATTAGATTATCGAGGTAGCATGTACTTCCAGCAAGATGGATGCCCTGCCATTTTGCTAGAGAAGTAAAGGACTGATTTAAGACAAAGACAAAAATAGATCGGGCAAAATGGTCCAGTTTTATGGCCCACAAGAAGTCCCGACCTCACGTTAGCGGATATGTATTTGTGGAGACACCTAAAACAGTAAGTTTATGCTAATCCACTACCAAATGATGAGGACATTTTAAAACAAAGAATTATACAAGCTGTAGAAGCAATATCTCTAGATGTGCAACACAGTTATGGATATCTTAGAACCCAACTGGAAATATGCGTTTTTTTATTGTGGAGCAGTATTTCAATAATTCAAACATCAAAATTGTTATAAGGCTTAAACTATTTGATTTTGATATAAAATTGTAAATTAGGCCTTAAATAATGTAATAATAATCATGCATGGTTTCTACTTATCGTATTTGGTATTTATTGCTCCGTTGTTACCATTTGTAAAAATGAATAAAATATTTAAAAGTTAATACTGAGGTCTAGTTTGGTTGACACTGTCAGAATTTATTTGTGAAATACCGATGATGTTTAAAGGTATACCAAATCAAAGGTATACTTATAATTTAAACCGAAAAAACGATTACTATCGAAACCTAATGAAAACCAATATCCTGAATGATATGATAATTTCAAACAATTCTTTTAAGTAGCATTTTGTTAAAAACTTTGAAATAAGGGTACTTTATTTCTGTAAAAAAAAATATTCTTTCATCGACAATCGTATTCCCTCGGCAAGCAAAACTTTTTATAAGGAATGGCTTTTCCTCGAAAAATGAAATTTTTGGTCCGTTTGCCCTCTTGTCTACCCCATCGCCGGACATACTGTATAAAAATGAAATTTTACCAAATTTAGTTCCGATAAGTGATGAAATGAATTTTATTTAAAATAGTGGTCAACTCATGTTTTTAATGTCACTACAATTATTACTATGAGTAAAACAACCATGTGTTTTATCATTTTTTTAGGAAATTAAGACATGAATATTTATATAATATCATTTTTATTTGTTTGGTATGCCATTATTTAAGGTAACGTCATGCAAAAAGTTAAAATCTCTGCGTGCAGTTTAATAACACTGATATATGTATGTTATAAGAATATTACTTCTTAACCAAGCTTTATTTGTTTTTGGTTGACTGTAAAAGGTAACAAACATGTTTGTGCTGAAAACCCTTTAGAAAAATGTATGTAATATGAACCGGGATATGCTCCCGTTTAGAAAAGTCCGAAACATTTGTTTATTGTTATTATTATACATTTACAAATTTATATGATTTTAAGTTTATCTAGTTTTCTTACAAAAAACTACAAAACATATTACATAAACAGTCAAAGTTGCTTCAAAGAAACTTTTTTTAAGTCAAAGAGTTTCTTATCTTTTAACCTGTATATTAATACCTTTTTCCACAACACTTTGGATTCCTGATTTTCCTCAAAGAAGAGACGTTGTCTTATTAATGATTTTACTTTTACCACCAAGTTTTTCCTTCTTGTCAATCAAAAAGCCGTAAAAAACTTGACAGCTTTAGCTCTAAAAAAAGTTAACAGTGTAATTTCTCCTCTTGTATTTTAATAGAGCAACACAAAGTGCCATTTTTATGCATCCCTTTGCAGTACATCTGGAGAAGCCTCAATGTTACGACGTTGTCCACCTTATACCTCCTATACATCTAATGTGTTAGGTCTACTTTATAACGAGGTCATTTCTACAAATCCAAAAATCCGAATCTATTCCGGATTAATAAACTGCCTTTTGTTCTTCCTAAAACATCTACCATACGCCAGCCTCCGTGGACTTAAACTTTAAAAATACTAACAACCCTTTTATTATTAGTTATTCCATAGGTTGTAATGTATATCTGTAACAATGTGATTTATTTTATACTTTATAATAATTGCTTTATAGACCCAATATATTCTTACCAGTTGCCCCATTAAAATAAAAAAATATATATATAAAAGTAACTTATATCTTAAATAATTCTAAACCTATTAAATATTAACTAAGCTACAACCCCAGTATGACAATTCTTACTCTAGCTTGTTTATTGAAATAACTCCTGAACAACTTTTTTTGTTATGTTTAAATAAAAAAACAATTATTGAATATTTTATTATTGTTCAATACAAAAAATATTTAAAAATAAACTTGGCAAACTAGTCTAGATTTTTGCCGAATTTTACAGCTTGTTTATTATCTTTTCTTTAAAATTACACTAACTTTATTTGATGTGGTGCAACCTAACAATTTAAATAATATTTTTTATTTACTAAAAATTTATCTATATCTACGGTTCCATTAAATTCATATTAAATTAAAAACTTTAAAGACAAGGGTTAAAAAATTAAAAGAATAAAACAAATGTACATTTTTTTCCCCGAAAAAAATCCTAATAATGGTTTAAGTTAAAATATAGAAGCTGTTTTGTTACCCAAAATTTAACAGTATTTAAAAGTATCAGTACCACCTTTAAAAAAATAATGCGTACGAAATAAACAACCCAAATCTGTACAGAAATTAGATTTTGCCTGTTTTCTATATGAAAAAACCTAAAATTATCAGCTTATCCTTCTAAAGTAGAAAATGTTAAATATATATTTTTTTAATCGCTATATACTGTATATATGACTTTTGTAAAGAAGCCGAAAACAAATAAAATGATTTTTGTTATGCGTTTATTTTTTGCGGAAAAAAGTCAAAAACATCGATTGAAAAACTGATTTTTCAAGAAATACTTGTTTATATGTTGTTTAAAAAAACTGAAGGCGGACACTGTTCAAAGAATAGTTTTTTTTTAAGTAACAGTTGATTTACTTGGAATTGGTTCTTTGGACGAGTCAGCGTAATAACCGTATTTGTCCGATTTGAATATAGTAAAGGGATTATTTAACTTTCTTTCTTACTCTACAACTTGTATATCTTTGATTTTTATATAAATTTGCCAAAAAGTGTAAAAAAATTCAGTCAGACGTTCGCATTTTTCCTAGCTTGCTTTGACCCCCCCTCCCACTCCTCTGCTTTAAGAAATTGCGCGTAACACAATTTTCGGAGCCGTTTTTCATACTTTTTGCCAAATTTATAAGAAAATCGAAGATATACAAGTTGTCAAATATAATTTGAGATTTAATATTGCCTTTAATAAATTAAAACCGAAAAATTATTACAATTAAAACACTGTCGTCCAAAATATCACTGCAAATTGTTTAAATTGCGATTGTAAAAAACTATTTATCGCACAGCGTCCCCTTTACATTTTTTATGCAACATATTTTAAACAATCATTTTTCGGAGGATCAGCATCCACACCTTAAAAAGATTCAAGTTATGGATCTTTCAAAAAATTACCAATTCTCGGAAAAAAAAGGAACTTACAAAATTTTACAAAAACCATTTTCAGTATCAAGATTAAATTATTTTTTTACTCTAAAAGAAAAAAATCCATTTTTATTAGGTTTTTTTATATAAAAAACAGGAAGATATCACTTTTGCAGGATTTTTTTTTTTAGGTTTTGTGCACCACTTTTTAAAACATAGCACTGGTAGTTTGCTATTACATTTTAAGTAACAAAAAAATTATGTAAACTGTGCTAAATAATAATGCCTTAAGTTAAGTCTCTTATTATACTCGTTATCTTCTAGCTTAATACACACTTTTATATAAATTTATTGACTATTTAATTTTTTATAGTGATGGTTTTGCTGTTTAAAAAGTTAATTTATTTATTAACACACAAAGTAGTTGTTCCTTCGATTGCAAATAAAATATAGTATGTTTACTTAGTTTCATCAATACGCTTATCCTTTTGTGTTTAAAATCATAACCTTGGCAAAAATCCTTCTATTCCATTGGAAAATTATTTTTCTTTGGGGTCAGAACAGGCAATAGAAATTTTTTCTATTACGCAATGAAGCTATTTTTTTGGTAGGTTAAATTATTACCTAAAAATATATCAACAATTGTTTATTTTATTTAATTTATTAATAATAATGAATACAAAAGGCAATAGTACACTTTTTTAGCACAAAAAAGACATTAAAAATTGGGTAACCTAAATGCCCAGATATATTTAAAACTTTATTGCATTTTATATTTTTATATTTAAAATATTTAAAGTTCAAAACACTTTATTAAATTTTAGAGTTAAACAAAAATAACTAATTAATAAAAAGTTAACTTGTTGTAAGCCATAAGCGTTTTTGTGTGCTTTAATTGTGAAAGTATATGCAATATATTTAATACATTTAAATTAGCAAAAAGGCGAGACTGAAACAACATGCTGCGATTTAACTTAAGCTAATTTTATTTAAGATATTGTGTCTAAAGATATACCTTATAAAAATTGCCTTATAAAGTTACACTTTTTAAACGATTGAGCTTTCAACAAACATTAGTTTTTTAAATTTTGGTTTTTGGTTGCTGACTTATTAACGATTAAAAGTAAAAATAAAAAGAAGTTTGATAATTCATAATAATTTAATGTACCTTTAAAAATCATCTTAACATGTTTTCAAAATATTGTCCTTGTACCTCCTAACAGTAAAAAAGTATATTTTCAAATTTATTTCTTACGTTTTGAAAGGTTTATAAAACACCACTTACAACATTACAGGAATAAGGAAATAGAATTAGGCAAGTTTGTGCTAACATAACCGCAGAAACCCTTCAAAACGTAAGAAATGAATTTAAAAATAGACTTTTTTTACTGTCAGGAAGTACAAGGACAACATTTTAAAAACATGGTAAGATGATTTTCAAAGGTACATTAAATTATTATGAACTATGAAACTTCTTTTTATTTCCAATTTTAATCGTTAATAAGTTAGCAACCGAAAACCAAAATTTAAAAAAGTAATGTTTGTTGAATAGAGAATTAAAATCCCTTTTAAACGAGGTATCACATGCCCCCCCTTTCCATTTAATTTTTTAAAGTAGATTGTGCCCGTAGCGCCACCTATGAAATTAAAAAAAAATTATATCAAAAAATAGTAAAAATTATACTTTTTCTCCCCACTTTTACCTGGCAGCGACATCTTGTCCCATTCAAAAGTTAACAAGGGGGAAGGAATATTTACGTCCGCACTGTATAACCAGAAAGGGGAGACCACAATAAGCCAACTTATACGCTACCAACCCCGCTTAAAGCAACCAAGTAACTAACTAACCAACCCTACATCTCTTTAAGCAAATTTTAATTAAAAATAATATTACATGTTCTTTTTTATTTTTTAATCAATTTTTAAGTAGGGCATTACACGCAGTTTTTATTATAAAAAGAAAAATTCGTTCTATTTTCGGACTAAGGAAGATAGAACGAAGAGGGACCCGTATTTATTATTTTTTTTAGCAAATAAAGAGACTTAAATATTTTATGTAATCTGTTTCATTATAGTTCTGACAAGGCTTGAGATAAAATAATACCTTGGATTATGCAGAAAAATTTAGGTTAAAATAAGTAAAAGTAACACAAGAAGGGATAAACATTATGTGATCAAATGGTTTAAATTATACACCCAAATTAAAAATTAAGTTAAGTTAAGAAGATAACCAACTTTTATCCTACTTAACTTATTAATAATTTTTTAACCTTGTGCGCCGATTTCTGCGTCGATTTTTAATTTTGACACATAGAATGAAAATATTAATAGTTCGTCAGTTTACTTTTTTATATTCAAAAGATAATATTTTTATGATTTTTAAATTGATTGGCATGTTTTCACACAAATGTCTTAATTTTATTAACTTAATTTTTGTCATCATAAGTCAACTTAATTTTTCTGCATAATCCTACCTTTAACTTTTAAGTGTCACATTAAATTGCTCTTATAATACATTTAGGTTTTTTTTCGGATCTTGCTGAAAAGGTTTAATATTAATGATTTGTTGTAAATAACTGTTAGCTTCATAATTATTACTGTTAATCGATCTTTCCGTGCAAGTACCTAATGCGGGACCTGGCAAACGTACTACTAAATAATGAATTATATCAAGATTTGTTAAAGGCTTTTTTTATGTGTCTTAATTTTATATATTAAATAAAAAATTTCCATTAACAAACTTCCTTTAAAAATTTTGGTAAGTCAGTTTTGGTTCAGGTAATTGCGGTAACCTGCACTCTAGCTAGGAAATAGCAATTTGATTTCTTCTGGCCGCTGTGGTAGATCGTTTTTTCGTCTCTTCTAGCCTTTTTGCAGCTATTTAAATATGGCAAGCAAACTTCTTTATTGTTTATAGATCTTGATTATTCGGTTTAAATTTACTATTCATTATAAACTGAATCGCTTTTTTTTTTGTCAAGAACAGAAAATAAAGAATCTATGGTATGATATAAAGTCATGAACATAGTTCTCTACATCTTTATTTTATTTAACTGAGTTTGTATTATTATTATATTAATTAATATCAGTATTAAATATCTATTTAAAAATATGCGAGGAAAATAGTAACTATAAGGGAACTTCGCTATGAAACAACTCTTTAGAACCGAATGTTGATTAACAAGATAATCGATGATAATATGGACGTTTTATTCAATCTAAAATTAAATCAAATAACGAACACCGATAAATCCGACTCGAAATAAACCAATGCTTTGTTTCAAGCTTAGGGAAAGTTAGTTAATTAGTTTTAAATTTACAATTAAATCACTTACCAATCGGTTTAAGTAGTTGATCCCAATAGGTTCCGTTCTCAACTTCCGACACTCGGTGTAAAAGGAGAAAAGGAAAATAGAAATATTTAAAGGTGCCGATTTTATCGCGAGACCAAAAATTCGCCATAGATTTTAAAAATTCGATAAAAACCGTAAAACACTTGTTTATTGCCAGCACGGTTAAGAGTGATCTATATCTCTCTCTCTTAGCAAAATCATATAAATACAACTCCTCTTTATTTGACGATTTTAAAGGCAATGTTGCCACTTAAATATAGCACAACCCAATTTGGCATAAACATCTTTATTCTAAAAAAATCTGTTACTAAACTTATTTTGGTAACCAATTTTGACTTTAGATAGCCCTTATTTGTTTTTTATTTACTAATTAATATCTTCCTCGCCTAAATACATATTCCCTTTTTTAATAATCAAATTGTAATGAAGTTAATTATTGTGTTTTTTTGTAATCTAAATATTTTTAAACAGAAAATAATAAACTACAAAAAACAGTATAATCATTTTCCATTTTATCTAAGCGCATGGTTTCTAAATTCACATGGGTAATTAAAAAAAAAACATGAGAAAGTTACGTCATGTGGTTTCTAAGGTATTCGATTTGAAAAGTCAGCCATTTTACCATTGACTGACTGAATTACTAATTAACTTACTCAGTAACTAATCAAAATTATGGGGCCCTTGTCGGGGGAGTAGAAACTTAAAATGTATGTTTTAGGACACAAGTAAGGGACAAATCAAATGCAAATCACCTATAATTAATATCATAAAGAATTTCCAAGTAGTCTTACACACTATTTTCTGAGCTGAAAATATTAGCAACTACACACATTAATTCAAAAAAGCAAGAGTTGTTTTTGCATCTATAATTAAATTTTTTGACTGTTTTTAGCTTAATCTCTTAAATTTTAAACATTTCATGCAAAGTTACATAAATTTTTATTAAAATATTAATACTGGCAGCTTTTTGGTTATTCCCTTATATGCTTATTTATTTTAAGCTTTCTTTTCAGATTATGTAAATAGATTTAACTGAACAGACTTGTCGGCAGAGCAATATTTTAATTATTCAACGACATTTTACAGACGTGCCGTACTCTGCCTTGTAATTAATTTAATTTAATTTGTTTTCTCAACCCAAAACAGGCGTTTTGTTTACTGCAGCTGAAATGGTTAAAGTAAATAAATTAAACAATATATGAGTATGAAGCTTTAAATTATTTTAATGTTTTACTGTTTAACTTAAAAAGAAACTTAACTTTCTTTAAAATACAAACTGCTGTCTCTGTACTAAATAGTGCCATGGATTAGTAATTCGCTTTTTTTAATAATAGGGGCATATTTTTTTATAAATAACTTAACTTTTACTTTTATATTTTTATCTGTTCAAAGTTGCCGCAAAAAAATTATTTTGTAGTTAAATCAAAATTTTAGATTTTACAATATTAACTTTTAAAGCAGTATACAGCCTACCCATAGCGATTTTTTTTCAGTACCATACTGTGCTAGTAAAAAGTGGGACAACGCTAATTTTAAAAAAAAACATCAAAGCTGCGTAAATAAAATTTGGTATCTAAGAGTTTTAGGTTGTGCGGTATTGTCATAATTTGGGATCTAGTAAAGACATAATTTTAAAAAAATTAAATCTTATTTTGGGCACTCTTCATTTATTATAATTAAAAAAATGACCATTTCTTAGACGATAATAAAATAATTACGTGTCGCACAAAACCACCAAATCCGACAACACTGCCTATTTTACTATTTAACCCGCATGCCCATTAACCCGCAGATACAGAATTTTTTAAGCACAGCTTTAGCGATTGTAAAGGTATTTACTTTTTACTAACCCTGTATTTTGTATTTTGGTTTTATCAAATTGTTTTAAAAGTAAATTGTTGTCCACTTTACCCTGATAACTATCAATGCTGGTGCAAATCACTTGTTTGGTTAATGCTGTTTAAAGCAAATGTATAAAGCGCGCAATAAATTCCAGCAAGTATTAGCAATTTCGCAATTAAAATTAAAAAGCATAAAATCGTACTTTTAACAGCTCTTGAATTACAACAAACCTATGATTGCTGAATATAAAAATTGTTTTTATAATAATATTTGAATTTAAAAGATATACTATGTTTTTTAATAAATTATAATTAATAAGTATTTGTAACCCAAAAAATAGGATTACAAACACCATGTTAATAATATAAAAAAAATTTTTAAATTAATATTTTTGGAAAATTTATCCTTTTTAAAACATTTGCAAAAATTTTTTAAAAATTTTTTGTAAATCCTTTTTTTACCTTGTTTCACTTTTAATTACTATAAATAAAGCAAAAGGTAAAAGAGAATATTTATATTTTATAGAAACTATCAAATTAATTATTAATTTAATAAATTTAAACAAACTTAAACATCCTTTCAAACAAATTTAATATTTTATTACGGTCCCGTTTTTTTCTAAGACAGAGTGGACCAAAGCCCGGGCGTAGTCCGGATTTCCTCGTAACTCATTCCACGCCTCTAAAATTTTATCCTTAAGTTCGCTTAAATTTTGCGGCCTAAACTAATTTTCCCTATTTATTTTTTTAACTAATTAGCCCCAAATATTTTCCATAATATTTAAATCCGGACTACGTGCGGGCCATGGTAAAACCCTGATACGCTGCTTAAGATAAAATTTCTGTCCGGAAATCGATCCAGTACAGAAGGAAGCATGATATTCTGTAGTAGATCTATATATACCTCCGCATTAAACCTTCCTTTAATAAAATAGCTTACACCAAGTCCTTGTGCACTCAGTAAATGCTTGAGGGTGGCCTAAACATTTACCGAAAATCGCCCACTCCTTCTGTCCTTTTTGGGTATTTTTTTATCAAATCGTGTTTCTTGAGGCCTGTATACCTTAAGTATCCCATTGTAGCGACTGAAACGGTGAATATTATATTTTCCCAAAACATCGGATATTCCAAGTAAAATTGTAGAGCAAATCCCATGCGTTGTTCTTTATTTGCATTTGCTAAAAATGGTTTTAAGGCTGCCGTTTTTGCTGTAACTACAGATTTAAATGGTTGGTTTCTTAAAACATTAACTAAATGGTAATGGAGTAAGGAGATGTTAAGCTCTTTCGCCACATCATTCTCTGACCAACCTCTCTGCTCAATGTATTGAATAATTAATACTTTTTGATCCAAAGTTAAGTTTGGCATTTTAAAAAATATTTTTAGACACTGACAAGGACTCCTGTTTCTTTATTAGGTTTTTTAACAGGTATTTATATTCAGTAAAAGGTGGTATAAGCCCATTTTAAGAAAGGGAAAAAGAATTGCCCAAAAATTAATGGCCGTTACAGTTCCTCATAGTGACTAAAGAACACCTAAAAAGGTTGCATTGTATTTAGGTTGATACCGCATTTTTTCGCAATAGTTAGGCTTTAGTTGCCTAATAAAACTAAAAATTGAACTATGCCAAGATATTATAGCAGGCCAAATATTTATTTGTACCAGTTTGCTTCTTGAATATAGGGGCTTTGCTTTTCTGTCTCTTTATTAGGCTTCCTACTGGTTTATTTGTGCACATTCTATAAATGGTTTGATCCTCTCAGTTCAAACCATGAAAAATATTTTAAATAATAACAATAGTGGCCGTGATTAATTTCTTAGATCTAAAAAAAAGTGTTTCACAAAATATGTACTTTTTTTTTGGTACCCTATTTTGCTTAATTAAAGTACGCCTGAGCGTGTTTAAATTCAACTTTTAAACACGCGTTTACGTGTTTTAAAGGTTATCATGGTGCATCAATCAGCAATACAAGAAATTTGAAGTCTAAAATGACATTGCCAATATTGGTCTGACATAAGTACTATATAACGTCAAATAAAATATTACTATAACAAATGTTTCAAAAGCTTTTAAAAAAATAGTGTAAAGTATTCGTGGTTCACTGGTTTTTAAAATACTTGCTCTATTTTGAGAATTCCGGCTACGCCGTCGTGCTCCAAAAATCGCGCATGTTTCAAAGACCTTTTAATCAAAATATAATTATATATAATATATATATATATATATAATATATATATATATATATATATATATATATATATATATATATATATATATATATATATATATATACAGTATGTCCGCGGATGCGGTTAACAAGAGGACAAAAATTGAAAGATGCGAAAAAAAGTCATTCCTAATAAAAAATTCTGCTTGTCGAAAAATATGAACAACAAAAAATACAGAAACATAAAATCAAATAAGAGCAAATAGTCGTTTTTTGGCCTTTTAACGTGAAATGATAAATAAAAACTTGCTCCAAATTTATTTTTAATCTTGATTCTTAACTTACTAAAGAAATTAAATTTGAATTTACGAAAAAAAAATCAACATTTTTGCAAGTACACATTTTACATTTACATTTTTTTTTACATTTTACATTTTTTCCATTGTTTATTTGTTTTTTAATTATGTTAATGTTTAGTAATGTAGAGGTATGATTCAAGTAAAAGTAGTAAAATACGTACTTGCAAAAATGTTGATTTTTTAAATTTTTTCTAAATTTAAATTTTCTTCAGTAAGTTCGGAATCAGGTCAAGAAGTAAATTTGGAGCAAGTTTTTCATTTATTATTTCACGTCAAAAGGCTAAAAAATTACTGTTGTTGTTGCTCTTGTTGGATTTTATGTTTTTGCATTTTTGAGACGCCTTATATGATAAAAATCTATTTTCTCATTTTGGTTCATATTTTTTTGACAAGCAAAATTTTTTATCAAAAATTACTATTTTTGGTTCATTTGTTCCCTTGTTAACCGCATTCGAGGACATACAAAAATGTTTATTTTTCAATTTTTCCTAAATTCAAATTTTCGTTTAGTAAGTTAGGAATCAGGTTAAGAAGTAAATTTGGAGCAAGTTTTTTATTTATTATTTCACGTTAAAAGGCCAAAAAATGACTGTTTGCTCTTGTTCGATTTTATGTCTTTGCATTTTTGAGATGCCCTGTATGATAAAAATCTATTTTCTCGTTGTAGTTCATATTATTTCGACAAGCAGAATTTTTTTATCAAGAATGACTTTTTTTCGTATCTTTCAATTATTGGTTCATTTGTCCTCTTGTTAACCGCATCCGCGGACATACAGGGTGATTTATGAGAAAATTTTAATCTTCAGGTACGTAGTCAGGGTCCAAAAATAAACCTAAAAGTCTATACAAATATGGATCCACAAGGCCTCCGTTTTCGAAATGCAGGGTGTTGTAATTTTTATTTAATTTTTCTATATTTTAAAAAAAATCTATGATAATGTAAATATTGGAGTAAGATTTGGTATCCGGGAGTTTTTTGGTATGACGGATTCGAATCTAATCTTAGTACGGCTCTTACTTGTAGGGGGTGCCACGTACACGTCTTTTTACTATTTTAAACAATCATAACTTTTTGGTACGGTACTGTATAACATTTTTAGGTAAATTAAATAATGGTTTTGTCATTTTTACGTCAAAAAGGTATACCTGTTAAAAGTCGATATGAGCAACCGTTTTCGAGATATTTGGATTAAAAAAAATACCACGCATGACACGTCTGATTCTATTATAGCAAAATTAAAAGAAAAAATTAAACAAAATGTATAATTAAACGATATGTATTTAAATTTTCAATAAAATTATTGGTTTGAAATTATGTTCAGCAAAACATAAAAAAAAAATTAAAAAAATATAAATAAAAATTTTAACACTTTGTATATCGGAAACGAAGGCCTTGCGGACCCAAACTTGTGTGGACTTTTATGCTTATTTTTGGACCCTGAGTACGTACTTGAGTGCTCCAAATTTCTTCTTTATCTGATTTCGAACTAACTAAAGAAAATTTGAATTTAGGAAAAATTTAAAAAATCAACATTTTTTTACATTTACATTTTTTTACATTTTACATTATTTCCATTGTATATTTATTTTTATTATTGTTTTGTATTATTTAGTAATGTAAAGGTATTAATCAAGTAAAAGTAGTAAAATGCGTACTTGCAAAAATGTTGATTTTTTTATTATTTCCTAAATTCAAATTTTCTTTAGTAAGTTTGAAATCAGATGAAGAAGTAAATTTGGAGAAAGTTTTTTATTTATTATTTCACATTAAAAGGCCAAAAAATGACTGTTTGCTCTTGTTCGATTTTATGTTTTTGCATTTTTTTGACGCCCAGTATGATAAAAATCTATTTTCTCATTGTAGTTCATATTTTTTTGACAAGCAGAATTTTTTTATCAAGAATGACTTTTTTCGTATCTTTCAATTTTTGGTCCATTTGTCCTCTTGTTAACCACATCCGAGGACATACTGTATATATATATATATATATATATATATATATATATATATATATATATATATATATATATATATATATATATAGATGTTCAAATTCTTGGGATTCGGTCTAGGGCTGAAGTAAAACTCTTTTTTTACTAAACGCCGGGCTTTCGGAAATTTATTTTTTCCTTTTTCAAGGCTACAATATAAAGAAAAATCTTTTACAATCAAAAAATTAATCTACAATTGCAACTTATTGTTTTAAAACGGTAATATTTAACAATAAAACTTACGTGCAAAGTGAGTTTTCTTAAGGCTAGAGTCATTATAAGAAACATAATCAATTTATTGTTTTACATCCTAGTGCTCATAATTTTTGAATTTAAATTTTTTTAACTTTATACATTTTAGTGTTTTCTAGAACATCTTGAAAAATACTGTTAAGTTAATACATATCGAAATCAATAGCAGTAGTGGTATTATTAGGACAACATTCCTTTGTAGGGTTTTTTTCTTTTTTTTGTTATTTCGTCGAAAAAATATGTATACAGTGTGAATGTCGGAAATTTTACAGAAAATTCTTTTAAAAAAATATTTAGGATTTTTTCTTTCTTTATATTTTATTATACAATTATTATAAAAATAAGGATGGATACAAAAAAAAATTTTTTTTCGCTAAATTAATTATCGTTTTTTTTAAGTTTTCTAAGAGGCTAAATTATGCCAGATGTCAATTTATTTTTTTTTTAAAAAATTAAAAAAAAAACGAAAAATTTGGAAAAAAATTTGTATCCATCCTTTTTTTTTAAAATTTTTAAAAAAAAATTAAAAACCCAAAAAAAAATTTTTTTTAAAATTTTTCCCAATCAAAAATAAACGAAAAAAAAAAAAAAAAAAGGGTTTTTTGAAAAAACCCCCAATTTTTATATGTTTTAAAACAGTGTTTTTTTAAGATGTTCTAAAAAATTAAATGTATAAATTTAAAAAAAATTAAAATTTCAATTTTAAAAAAATTTTTTTTATAATGACTCTAGCCTTAAAAAATTTAAAATTTTCACTTGGTTATTTTTTTTTAAAAAAAATTTTTTAATTAATTTTTTTTAAAGAAAAAGTTTAAAAAAAAAAACCCCTTTTTTTCAAAAAATTTTTTTAACCCAAAACCCAAAAGGGGTTTTCCCCTTTAAATTTAAATTTTTTTTTATATATATATATATATATATATATATATATAAAATTTTTTATATATATATATATATATATATATATATATATATATATATATATATATATATATATATATTAAAAATGGAAGGGTAGTCTTGACCGACTAGTTGAATACAAAGATTCCAAATTTTGGGGATTCGGTCTGGGGCCGAAGTAACTTTTTTTACTAAACGCCGAGCTTTCGGAAATTTATTTTTCCTTTTTCAAGGCTACAATATAAAGAAAAATCTTTACAATCAAAAAATTAATCTAAAATTTTATTGCAACTTATTGTTTTAAAACGGTAATATTTAACAATAAAACTTACGCAAAGTGAGTTTTCAAGGCTAGAGTCATTATATGAAACATAATCAATTTATTGTTTTACATCCTAGTGCTCATAATTTTTAAATTTTAAAATTTTTTTTAACATTTATACATTTTAGTGTTTTCAGAACATCTTGAAAAACACTGTTAAGTTAATACATATCGAAATCAATAGCAGTAGTGGTATTATCAGGACAACATTCCTTTGTAGGGTTTTTTTCTTTTTTGTTATTTCGTCGAAAAATATGTAAAAGTGTGAATGTCGGAAATTTTACAGAAAATTCTTTTAAAAATTTTTTTGGGATTTTTTTTCTTTTATTTTTTATACAATTATTATAAAAATAAGGATGGATAAAATTTTTTTTTTTCACTAAATTAATTATCGTTTTGTTTTAAGTTTTCTAAGAGGGTAGAATAAATTGACGATCTGAGCATAATTTCGCATAAATGGGAACAAGAGCAAACAGTCTTTTTTTGGGCCCTTTTTTAATGTGAAATAATAAATAAAAAACTTTCTCCAAATTTACTTCTTCATCTGATTTCAAACTTACTAAAGAAAATTTGAATTTAGGAAATAATAAAAAAATCATCATTTTTGCAAGTACGCATTTTACTACTTTTACTTGATTAATACCTTTACATTACTAAATAATACAAAACAATAATAAAAATAAATATACAATGGAAATAATGTAAAATGTAAAAAAATGTAAATGTAAAAAAATGTTGATTTTTTAAATTTTTCCTAAATTCAAATTTCCTTTAGTTAGTTCGAAATCAGATAAAGAAGAAATTTGGAGCACTCAAGTACGTACTCAGGGTCCAAAAATAAGCATAAAAGTCCACACAAGTTTGGGTCCGCAAGGCCTTCGTTTCCGATATACAGGGTGTTAAAGTTTTTATTTATATTTTTTTAATTTTTTTTTTATGTTTTGCTGAACATAATTTCAAACCAATAATTTTATTGAAAATTTAAATACATATCGTTTAATTATACATTTTGTTTAATTTTTTCTTTTAATTTTGCTATAATAGAATCAGACGTGTCATGCGTGGTATTTTTTTTAAATCCAAATATCTCGAAAACGGTTGCTCATATCGACTTTTAACAGGTATAACTTTTTGACGTAAAAATGACAAAACCATTATTTAATTTACCTAAAAATGTTATACAGTACCGTACCAAAAATTTATGATTGTTTAAAATAGTAAAAAGACATGTACGTGGCACCCCTACAAGTAAGAGCCGTACTAAGATTAGATTCGAATCCGTCATACCAAAACTCCCCGGGTACCAAATCTTACTCCAATATTTACATTATCATAGATTTAAATATAGAAAAATTAAATAAAAATTACAACACCCTGCATTTCGAAAACGGAGGCCTTGTGGATCCATATTTGTATAGACTTTTAGGTTTATTTTTGGACCCTGACTACGTACCTGAAGATTAACATTTTCTCATAAATCACCCTGTATACAGTATGTCCGCGGATGCGGTTAACAAGAGGACAAATGAACCAATAATTGAAAGATACGAAAAAAAGTCATTCTTGA
Source organism: Listronotus oregonensis (assembly GCA_019359885.1). Taxonomy (NCBI): domain Eukaryota; kingdom Metazoa; phylum Arthropoda; class Insecta; order Coleoptera; family Curculionidae; genus Listronotus; species Listronotus oregonensis. Next base: position 54,268 of record JAHBCN010001509.1, read on the forward strand.
TAAAAAAATTCTGCTTGTCGAAATAATATGAACTACAACGAGAAAATAGATTTTTATCATACAGGGCATCTCAAAAATGCAAAAACATAAAATCGAACAGAGCAAACAGTCATTTTTGGCCTTTTAACGTGAAATAATAAATAAAAACTTGTCAAATTACTTCTTAACCTGATTCCTAACTTTCTAAACGAAAATTTGAATTTAGGAAAAATTGAAAATAAACATTTTTGTATGTCTCGAATGCGGTTACAAGGGGAACAAATGAACCAAAAATAGTAATTTTTGATAAAAAATTTTGCTTGTCAAAAAAATATGAACCAAAATAGAAAATAGATTTTTATCATATAGGCGTCTCAAAAAATGCAAAAACATAAAATCCAACAAGAGCAACAGTAATTTTTTAGCCTTTTGACGTGAAATAATAAATGAAAACTTGCTCCAAATTTATCTTGACCTGTTCCGAACTTACTGAAATTTAAATTTAGAAAAATTTAAAAAATCAACTTTTTGCAAGTACGTATTTTACTACTTTTACTTGAATCATACCTCTACATTACTAAACATTAACAAATTAAAAAAACAAATAAACAATGGAAAAAATGTAAAATGTAAAAAAAATGTAAATGTAAAAGTGACTTAAAAATAAATTTAAAGCTCGGCGTTTAGTAAAAAAAGAGTTTTACCAGCCCCAGACCGAATCCCCAAGAATTTGGAATCTTTGTATTTAAATATATATATAATTTATTTATAAAATTTATTATATATATAATAAAATAATTATATATATATATATAATATATATATATATATATATATATATATATATATATATATATAATATATATATATATATATATATATATATATATATATATATATATATATATATATATATATCTTGGTGTGTAAAACAGTCAAAGTGCTTTTGAATAACCATTTAACGTCAAAAACGATTTTACAGCGCTTTCAAAAGCAGTGTGATTTTTTTGGTCACCAAGTCTTAAAAAACTAAAAAAGCCAAACCAGAATTAAGGGTACATTAAAGGTAATTTACAAAAATATGTTGTTGGAATACAATTAAGCCATGCATCAATTTTAATCGGACAATGGTAATTTTCTTCTTATTTATCTTATATTTTATGTTTCCAACTAAATCATTGTTGCCACGAGCCACGAGCAATTTAAAATAGGATATAACAAACCTATAAAGGCGGCGACTGACTTGTAACTAAACGTTGTAATGTAATGCTCGCTACGAGCATTACATTACAGCAACCTGTTCAGTTCATCACCACATAATAGCGAATGCTCGCGTTTAAATGCTCGGTTCACGAGTGATCCACCATTCGTCTTCACAGTGTCGTCAAAAATGTCAGACATGGAGGTCGCGTTTGCATTTTTGCTAGTACGCTACTATTATTTGAAGACGAAAAAAAGAAAAAACTCGTTTGGGTATAGAAGCAGGCAACAAAACAGTGGGCAGACTTTAATAAGCATTTTTCTACATTTATCCCCTTTTTATCCGCCAGTTCCTTCCATGCATCATTTTTTTTATTTGTTTAAATAATCCTTATGACAAGGATCCCAAATATTTGTTTTTTCTCTATATTTGTCAATAAATAGCAGGGTTCTTTTACGATCCCACTGCATCCTGATTCGCAGCACAAAATGCAAAACCTCAGAAAATGAATTTTATTTAAATTACAAAATAGGAAAAAACACGACTTATCCATACGCTCGCAACGAACAAATTGATTCACTGATTGTCTAGTGCCGAATAGTTCAAAGGGAATTGCGAAAAAACCAACAACCCGATGGAGCAGTCGCGAAAGCGAGCAGCACAAATGCTCATGCTCGTTTATAGATTTGAGTTCAAGCCTTAGAGGTTTGAAATTAGAATTTGAACTAAAGGAAAATGTATCTCAAAAAATTACTAATATGGATTTGAGAAATATCCATTATACAGGTCTTTGTTTTGGGAGTTTTGTGTACAAGGTTAATTTTAAGGTTTTAAACTTATATTATATGTTGTAAGGTTAGGCTCCAGAGGATTAATTTTTAAAGGTTGTAGAATTAGGAAATGTCTACTAAAAAATACGGTTTTATGAAAAAATACTTATGTTTTTAAGAATAATTTTTTATGATGGTTTAAGGTTATAGTCGATGTCTTTGAAGTAACGCTTCGGTTTTAAACTGATGATTTGGGAGTGTCTTGCATTTCTGTAATTATTTCTTTTAATTTATTAACCTCAAATACATGATTTTTTATTTTTTTCATTTTAAGTTACTGAGCCCTGTGGTTTTAAGGTCAATGAGTTATATCCCGATTTAAAGTCATTAAGAAAAAATCACTAGGATAAAGACAGTAGACTTTGTCACTTTTGATCCAGTTAGTCTTCAAATCATTAGTAGATAATTTTTGGTAAGAAATCCTATTGGGTAACAAGAAATAAAGAGTAGTACCCATGTATACAATAAAGATAAGGTCAGAGAGTTGAGCATTAACGTGTATTGCAAATGAACTTAGTAGTGGCTAAACAGTAATTTTTATTATCAAATATAGAATTTTCATAAACAGTTTTTGGACAGGTCAAATGTTTAATAATAAAACTTAACGACAATATCAAAGAATATTTAGTCTGAGATTTAAGCTGAATTATATTCTTAATATTAAAAGAAAATAAGCTGCATCTCTTGCCGCAATGCACGCTTGCAATAAAGACGTTAATACTAAATGTTTGCCTGTTTTACTCATTTAATGCACTGGCGAGTTCAAATTAAAATTATGTTTATGCTCTTTTACACCTTAATATTGCATTTTTTTTATCTACCAACGAAAACGCTAATTTAATTTAGCAGAGTGCAGAGCACTGCATATAAATATGTATAAGTGAAAAGAACTTTCTGCTAAACAGCCATTTTAATTGCTTTCTAAAAATAACTATTTTTAAATATAAAAATAATTACATTATGGATTTTTAAGGGATTAGTTTGAAAAAAAAAGTATATAGATCAAATTCAATATATTTTTGGCCATTCGTAAATAATGTTATTTTCTGTAACATTTCCTTAATACACTTTTGACAAACTTGAAGCTTGGGCAAAGGATTTTTATATTTTATGTAACATAAAAACTTAATTACAAATCTAAAAAAACAGTTGTATGAAATTTAAATGATCCACCTAATCTAGTTTAATTTTGTGTGTTTTAATGTTGTGAAAAAAAAAAAATGTATTAAAACCATATTAAAAATTTTTTCTTTGAATATCTGATAAAAATATTCTGGACATTTTTGATTGAGAATGAGAACAGCGAAAACAAAAGTAAAAATATAACTCATCCACGGCTGCATGTTACATGCTCTTACTAATACGTTACATACCGTCAAGCAAATAGTAAAAAAAATAAGTTCATTTTATTTTTTTGAAGTTTTTATGCCAAAAGGTAAGGTAAAGATAAAGTTCTTAATCAAGCAATTGGCTTGATCTAGACCTTAATATTAAACATAATAAACAAGACCTAACAACCTAGGTATTTTTGTAATCCACTTTAAGTAGAATAATACATTTTTTGTTCATATATTTTTAATAATAAAATATACTTTATCACAAAATACATACTTTATTATCCAAACTGCTTTTAAATGTTTCTTATGTTAAAAAGATCTTCTACGTAAACTGCTATTTTGTGGATATCTCTTAAGGAACGCCTAGCAGACACATCACTTACAGCTTTAAATCAAACCTCTTATAAATCATTACTTTTATAATGGAAAAAAAGTCTCTAAGAAAATAATATTTTAATTGTAATCTGCAATTTTTAGTATATATTTTTGGTCTTTTACACAGAAAATAGTAAAACCAGAGTACAGTAAAACTTGTGTTAACGGACACCCTTTTATATCGGCCACTTTCAAGCTAACAAAAATCTGCTTTATAGGAAATCCCTATATAAATACCCTTAGATAATGGACACCCTTATAAAACAGCCACAGCCAGACAAATCTTAATTTTTAGAGCCTATTTTAGGTAAATCAACCTTTTTATATTGGCCGAAAATTCTTCGGGCTAATTTGGATTTTATTATATTATGATTGTATTCTGCAAATTTTAAAGGTAAAAATACCCCACAATAATATTTAAGGCCAGGTTCAAACAGCATTAGTGGCTTGAGGGATTATCTTTACATTATATTTTTAGTTGTGTCTTAAATCGATAAGAATAAAGTTATCGTTTTCGGAATCGAAAAGTGTATAATCATGTCCCCAAAACGAAATCGTTTGTTACTGAAGGAAAAAATTGCTGGTTTCGCAAAAAGTGAAAAGTACGCTTTGGGTTTGCAAAAACTGGCTAAAATTTTGTGTTGAAAAATCCCAAATAAATGATATTATTAGGAATAAAGCTAAACTAAATCAAATTTTTAAAGAAGGTGTTAATTTAGAACAAAAGAGGAAATTCCAGAAGACGGGAGAATTGGCTGTAGATCAAGTCGTCCACAATTGGTTTTGCAAAGCAAGCGGTAAAAATGTTCCAATATCTGACCCTTAATTAAACAAAAAGGACTTGAGGCAGCAAACAATTTAAAAGTGGAAAATTTTGTAGCGACGAATGGTTGAACAACTGTTACCTGGCAATACTGGCCACTCTTCTATAAAGGCCAATTATTCTTAATTTTATGGTGGCCGTTATAGACAAGTTTTACTGTAATAAAAAATTCGGATACTATTGATGTTTATTAAATTATAACCTTACTTAAAAATAATAATCATATTGGAAAACGGACTCCTATTGATGTTCTTATCTTTTTCTTAATCGACCAGAGAATACGGTAGCACACAATTTTTGGCTTAAGTAAACACTGGTATATTAAAATACTTTATCCCCCAAAAATGGTATTTAAAACTTTTTTGTAAATAGAATATAAAGTACCTGATAAATTGCTATTTGATAAATCCCTTTTTACTTAAATTTGTTTATTAATTTGTCTTTACAACTTAATTTTACTTCAAAATCTATAAATTTATGAAATAAAAACTTTAAATGTATCTGAGCTTAGCAAACCTTTGTAAAAAATTTAAATATGCCTATAATTTTTAATTTTTTCAAACTTTATTTACCATTTTGTCCAAAAAACCCTTAAATAAATTAGGCAACAAGTGCTGTTAAAGTAGTTAGATAAGGTACATACTTTGTAAAAACACTTTTTATTATTATGGACTAATTATTAATTTTGTTTTTTCAAATCTATTTTTATTTATATCGACTAAGCTAACCATGGCCAATATGTCTTATTTTTTTTAGGCGTATTTATAAATCAACCTTCATAGTAAATATTATCCATAATTTTTATCAAATTCTTTATAAGCATCCAATGCTTTATTCCTAAACCTCTTTTACCTATACTTTTGTTGAGGCATGGCATGAAAAGCTATAGAACATTCTTGCCTGCAGTAATATACCATTAAATGGAGCTGACGTGAAAACAATAATTTATCGATTCTTTTAATAGTATTATTTTAGCTCGTTAACAAACAACACTAAAGCTGGAGAACGTCTATAGAATAGATAGAAATAATATGGTACAGATATGGCTAAGGTTTGGTATTTGTGACTTGCTTTAGTAAAGCATGTATCCCGACTGAGTGTGTAAAATTTTGAGAAGTATTTTTTTCCTAAAAAAATGATTTACTATAATTTTTATGTTAAGTATTTTATTTAAAAAAAGGAACGAAATTTGGTCACACTAAATATTAATATTTTCTGTTATTTTATTTTACAAGTGGCTAAAAGATGTTTTTTGCAATGAAAGATTTATAAATTTGACGATATGCCAATGTCGACAAAGGCAACTTGACTAAAATATTTTCAAGTTGGTGGCACTAAAACACCCTAAATATTTTTACATTTTTTAGATCCTAAACAAGATTTCTGGCATATTTGTTCTACCATGTCCTATACTCAAGTCAAAGCATTTTTGACATATTTAAGTTAAAAAGAAAATTAAAAGAAAAATTATTTTGTATTTTTCCAAACAAATATATTTATATATTATTTTTCAAAATTATACTTTTTTTATAGATTATTATAAAGAGCTAGTCCGCTCTTGCAATAATAGTAACAACAAACCTGAAGATTTAAAAAAGGGATTTAATTTTTTATGAAATTAATTTGTTTTTAAGTACTATAATAAAATAATTATTTTTATGAAATTATATAAAAATACAAAATAAACTTACTTAAAAACATTGGCAACCCGTTATAAGATATACAGGGTGTTTTTTATTAACATGCTAATATTTAAAGGGGTGATTCTTGGACCCATTTTAAGAAAAAACCTCATATGAATGTATGTCCTAAACGTCTTATCTTTTAAGATACAAGGTGTTAAAATTTTAAGAAAAAAATATTATTTTTATTGTCATTTTCATACCACTTTATATATTTTTATGAAAATTGGTGTACGGCGTTTATGCATTAAAAAGCATTTTTTTGACTTAAGAAACATTTTTTTATTTCCAACAGTGGCGTCCGTACTGGACTCTGACTAGATATTTTTAAGAAAAAAGTAGTATAGTATTTTATAAGGAAAAAGCCACTGCTTTCTCTTAAAATAAAAATAATTTTTTGAGTTTCCCGTCAATTTAAAACAAATTTGGTTACTTGACTTTTTTGTACAACTCATCGTTTTCCCATAAATAAATTCACTTATTTGCATCTCACTGGACCAATTACGAGAAAAAACGATTTATGTTACTTTGAACAGTAATTTATTTAATAAGATAACTTTTAACTGTTAGTAGTAGGTACCTTTAATATTAAAAAAAATATAAAATACTAAATAAAACTTTTACGGCCGAGTGATGATCGCGTTGTTAAATTTAACAATGGACTTAGCAATTGTTAAAACTTAACAACGGCTTAGAATGTTTAACAAAATGTCAGATTTTGACAATTTGCCTACTAAAATCATTGAATAACACTGACAAAGACGTTTTGTTAGACAATCTAAACCGTTGTTAACTTTTAACAATTGCTAAGTCCGTTGCTAAATTTAACAACGCGACCATCACTCGGCCGTTAGCCATATAGATAGGTTTTTATAGTTTATTATTATAGATTTTTGGGAATATTAAATTTAAATGAAAAAAAAATGGCTTAGAATAAAGATGTTTATATATTATTTTTGAAAACTATACTATTTTTATAGATTATTATAAAGAGCTAGTCTGCTCTTGCAATAATAGTAACAAAAAACAGGAAAATATATAAAATTTAATTCTTTATGAAATTAATTGTTTTTATAAAATTATATAAAAATATAAAATAAATTTACTTTAAAACATTGGCAACCCGTTATAAGATATATATGTTATATAAAAAAAACAGTTTTTTTCTTTATTTGAGTTTATGCGACTAAAATGACGTTGGCAGGTTTTAAATTAATTATTAATTTTTCCTGTAAGAAAACCTTTGATATTTATTGTAAATAAGATTCCCTATTAAAAAGAACGTACTTTAACAGATTTTTTAAAAATATTTTAATAACTTTTAATACATGATGTATGTATAACCTTAAATATGGAATTGAGAAAACTGCCAGAAATATTTTTCGTTTTTACCAAAAACCTTTAAAATTTAATATTCTTTTCTTACTTGGCATTAAAAATAAGGGCTAACTTGTTTAAGATTGTCAATTTCGAAAATTATCGGTTTTCAATATATTGCCAATTTAATATTTTTGTAAGACAAATTTGCTGCTGATTTAAAGTTGAATTATACTTCTCTTTAACTGAGACATTTTTGTCTTAGTTGCAATTGCTACAAAAAATATGTCAATTACCTGTGAGTATTATTAGTAATTATATAGCAAACAAGGATTTATTAGACCAATTTATCATTTATGGAGAATTTTATAAAGTTATATAAGAAACACGTGTCACGTTCTCATTCAATATTAGCAAAAACAGAAACCCTTACCATGTGCTATTAAATAAAGTATAAAAAAATTTAAGAATTTTGGATCTAGTAAAACAACAGTGCAAAGAAAAAAACTTCTTGTTAATAATGAGAATATTGAAATTAGTATTTTGGGATGTTTTACCGCATACCCAACAATGTCTGTAGGAGAAGTAGCGTGGACTCAGAAATATCCAAAACTTCACAATAAAGATATTTCATCCTTACAAACTTTAGATAGTTAGGTATCTAAAAGAATCTGATTTTTGTAAGACGAGTTGCATTCTGTGAATCTTTCATTACTTGGAAACAGGGAAACACATATTTTGGACAATATTATTTAGATAAGAAAGCTAAATTTACAAAAAAAGTATGTCTTTAATCGACATAATTCCTATTACTGGAATTATTTAAACTTACATATGTTTAAGGAGCAAAGCGTCCTGCAAGTTAATGTTTATTGTGCAATAATAAATAATGACGTCGTTGAATTAAATTTTTTCCAGAAAATTTAAATAGTAAGTCAGATCTTTCTATGCTTACTTTTATTTATCTAGGGTACAATTTAAGATCAATTGTATAAAACGCCTGTAACAACTACGTAAGATTACAAACAGCAAATGTGAAATGCAATTATAAATTTAAGTCCCAAGTCAATAAGAAAAGCGACCCATGAACAAGTACTGCTTATATGCGAAAAATGTTTATGGTCGTCAATTTGAACATGTAATTTAATTTTGGTGTTCTTCTTTCTAAATTACTGAAATATACTTTGTTTCGTAGACACGTTTGGAGTTCCCCAAATTTTTGTTTATTTGATTAACAGTACATGGTAATAATTTTTGTTTCTGCATATATCGAATAATAGATGTATCACAGGTATAAAATACAGCTTTTTACTTTCTATGTAAATAATAAATACTTTTATATAATCTTTGTAAAATTTAATTGCCACAGCATAATTACTGATATTGCTTAAATGGTTTTTAATGACAGGTGACAAAATTTTTGTAACAATTGTTTTTCTAACGCTATCGTAGTCAACTCTAGGGATGCGGCATCGAAGTCGAAACATCGATGTTAAACATCGATGGCAACATCGAAACCTGACCATCGATGGTAACGATATATCGAACATACAACATCGATGGTACGATGCGATGGTTCGTTCATGGTCTATTAGCATTATTAGCATCCATAGCTTACCGTTAACTTCAAAGGCGCCGCTAAAAGCTGCGACACTATGATCTTTTAGCGGAGTGCGGCTCGGCTAGGAATTAAGAAAGATTCATTATCAGGGGTGGCTACTTATTTTTGTCTAATAAATAATAATATTAAATTATATTAATTAATTACATAATATTAGTCAATAATATTAATTATATTATTTTAGTCTAAAAATATTAATTCTAATAATATACGTCTTAATTTTTATACAAAATTGCAGGTACTTAGTATGTATAAATAAAGTACGAGATTTATTTCGCTTGAAGCAGTTTTAAATGTATGTTTAAAATTTTTGTACTTTTTTTAAAAACGCTTTTTGAATCTTATAAAACATTTTATTATTATTTATTTATACATAAATGGGCAAAACCTTTATGTCTTTACTCGAACTTATAGATAACAAAGGTAAAAAATAACTTATATTTTTAGTAAATAATAAATATGTTTTTATGTACTTTTATTTATTGCAAAAAACTGATCATGTTAAAGGAACATCAGGTTACATCGATGTTTTTAGACCATCGAGTCAACATCGATATACAACCCCTCATTAATTTAGATTCGCAATAAATGTCCCAGAACTCAAGATAATATTAAATTGGCATATTCAAAATGTTTTCATAAAAATTTAATGGCAATATTAATTAAATAACAAGCTTATACAAACTTGTCATTATTTTTAATGCTAAATAATGCACAATTATACAATTTGGGGTTTCCATTAAAAAAAGTTGTCAGTATTGTCAATTTCCTATTTAACCCTATTTTTTCAACACCCTGTATTAATGGTTATCAAAACATTATAAAAAATTTGTTAATTTTTTTCAACAAGAAATATAGTCCATATCAAATAAGTAAGTTTTTTTTATAGGATAAATTGATCATTATTTTAGGACCTGCAAACGTCATTTTTGACATAAAACTTAAATAAGTTAAAAACTCCTAGATATATGCCCGACCAATAAAATTTGCCTGGAATTCTTTCTAATATATAAAAATGTAATAATATATAGGGTATTCTATTTAAAATAAGCAAGTTGACACCTACTTTTGGTATAACTGGAAGTGCCACCAACTTAAAAATATTTTAGCGCAGATGCTCCGTTGACAATAATTTAAAAAAGTGAATAATGTAGAGGGAGTTTCTGTTACTACAAAATCATAATGTGATTGAGGAATGAAGATTAGGTGCCAAACTTCAAAGTTATACAGCGTTTTTCATGTTAAGGTAACCAAAAATTGTGGGATTTTCGTTAAGTTATTAATAAAAGTTTCTGAAACTGTTACAAAAGTGCCGGAGGTGCAGTTTAAGCATTGTTAAGTGTTTTCTTTGATGTTTTTATATGTATCTACAAGGACATTACGTTTAACGGGGGTTAAAAATATGGTGTGTTTGGAGTACAGAAAAGTTAGAGCCTTTTCTTAATATAAGACAACAGTTAAAAGCGCTTTTTTGTAAAATTGGGTGTTCTCCAATAATTAATTAAAACAAAAAATAAAAATAATAAGCAAAACACCCTATTTTCTGTAAATAATTACAGAAACATGTACCTTACATTTTTCTTTTAGCTTTATTGTTAACTAAAATATGAAAGCCTAATAAAATTAACCAATAAAAAATTTGAAAAGTATAAAATTACAATTACTTACAAAAATAAATTAAGAATAATCTATCCAATCTCTTAGCCTGGAATAATATTAGGCATAAGGTGTCTAATTTTTTTTTTAGTTTTAGTCTATATTATATTATGATTATATTTATTGGTATATGTATTGTTATAATATCTTATTGATGATAATTTGATTGTGGGTATCATGTTACTACTTAATTTTTTGATCTTGATTTACTTATATAAATCAGAGTTATATATTTAAAAAAACGTCATGTTACAAACATCATATTTCTGTCAGGTGTCTATTTTTTACGTTATTTTGTTTTTGCCTAATTTTTTTACTAATGCTTTTTCTTTATTATATGTCTTTAGTTTTGGTTAAAACACTACATAACAAACAATTACGTCAAAGGAAAAGTATTTCGTATATCCAAATATGTTTTAAATTTATGTAAAATAGTAACAAATAGATCCTCTAAAATTTTAGTAACTTTGCTTACCATAAAATATTTTTTTAAGTGGACAAAAAAATGTTATGGAAATATTTTAAAAATTTTTAAATTTCTTTTTTGGTATGACAAATTAATAAAAACAAACTAAAATCTTTTATATCTCTTAAGTTAAAATAAATTTAAGTCAAAGTAAAATTTCGAGACTGTTTAAATAAAGAAGTTATATGGGGGAAAAATTTCCCTAATGCGTATTTTATTACTGGCGAAAGAAATACAAAGAATTTGCGAATCGTGTTTCATGGTATTAAGATCCGAGAATACCAAAGTTCTAAAAAAAGTATTTTTTTACTTGACGAAAAAAGATACAATTTCTTTATTTGACAAAAAGATTTAAATTGTTCTTTTATTTTAAAAGTTATAGGACCTTTATACTTATAAGCAAAAACATTTAATTAAAAAAAAATTAACTACCAATTTTTAAAAAAGAATAAAAAGCTTAAAGAAATTTAAATATTAAAAATAAACCAAAAAAAAATGAAATCATTAAAAATAATAAGTTTGTACACAACTTTTATAGTTGCAATAGGCATAGATTGAAATTTCCTAATAAACGAAACAATCCTATTATTCTTTAATTTTATTATTTATGCTAATTTTTTAATCTGCAAATATCCTTTTTTTGTGTATTGTAGTACAATAATTTAAAAAAAATATAAAAAATCGGTAAAACAATTGTTGCATTTCAAAAGAATCCTAAGAAAATAATTTTGACGGCTGTGATCAGATGTTTTTATAGCAAATTCTGAAAATACAATTTGAATTCAAAAAGTCATTGGGATTCAAATTTTAGAAGAAAAGAATTTTGTAACACAAACCGGTAACTTTTAACAATTCTAAATTTGCCAAGTTTAAGCGATCTTATTTAGTAGACTAAGATCTAAATTTGGGACGACCGAATTAAGATCTTAGAATCTCTGCCAACCGGATGACATTTTTTACTTTAATATAGTATGTAATTAAATGTATTACAAATGGGTTACCTTAGAAATTACGGACAAAGTTATGATTAATTTCTTATTTTTTGTTTTTGGCTTCAGTTTCCTTTAAAAACAATTAGCCAAATGATTAATTTTAAAAAAAATTTTGGAAAATTTTGAATAAGTTTATTTTCACCTAATAGTACTTCGCTATTAATTTTTTCTTCAATTTTATATTAATAAAGCCCTTAGAAATTTTTGAAATTAAAATAAAAAATATATTATTTGCAATACATTTGTTTACCTTGATAAAAAATAGTTTTTTTTAAATATTTACGTTTTGACTCACAACACCCTTTGTCTAACGAGAAAACAGTAATTAACATTAAACAAACCTTACATTATAAGACCCAGAATTTAGACAAAAATCCATAAAAAGCCAAAACCGAATTAAGATAAAACAACTATCCCAAAAAAGTTTTCCATTTGTTGTAATAAATAAGTTTTTGCAAGTTATGCATTACATAAAACCTTTATATAACAAGCATACTATAGCATTAAACTTATTTACTACCGCCATAATAAGACTAACTTTATGACCACCAGTTATATGGTATTTGACGTATGCAATATTTTTCTATTACTTTATTAGAGCGATATTCCAAATTTACGTTAGGCCGTCACACTCCCTTACTGCTATAGCGGGCATACCCATAGCGTGGAGTGTTAAATTATAACGACTTTGGCAATAGTCGTAAAGCAAGTGTACTAAGAATACACCGACGTGAAACTACAGCAGACCGTAAGATATTGTTAGGGTAGCTCTTCGAGTATATACCTATTAGAGCCAGGTATTAATTGTAATAATTACACGCAGAGCAAGAGAGGAAAGTTGTAAACTTATTGCGCCAAGGCTGCCTCTAGTAGCTATATGCTCAAAGGGTTAGCTTGTATCATGCTTGTACTTATGACATTTTACAGAGTTGGTTTAGTGCTTATGATCGAAAAAATTTGAAAAAATAACAAGTAAAAAGTTATAAAAAGACCCCAGGAAATATAGCTTAAAAGATAAACCATCAGTAAAATTTTGTTAAAGTAATAAAAATTATCATTTAACAAGTGCAGATAGTTTTACAAACAATTCAAATATTGGTCAAAACTTTTAAGTTTATATCTACAGAGGCAGTCTTGCCGCTTGGCGGTGCGAACAAGCATACGAGAGAGAAAAAAGTATAGATGTATAATTTTTCTCTCTTGCTGCTAATGGGTCGACGGAAAGGGAGTATATACCTAGCCTACCAAACATCACGTGAAACGGAGATATATACTTAAAAATGTTAGTATTACGAAAGGCAAGTTCTATTTAAAGTATTTTTTAATACTATAATATTATTTTTTTATTTTGAATCAATAGTCCGGTGATATTTTAATTTTTTTAATAACAATGATTAAATTAGACAAACGTCCATTTTTAAGTAATCCTGTTGCTCTTAGTAACTATGATATTGGATTAAAAAAATCACCATTCTTATAGCTATTTTTTTAAAGATGCCGTTTGTTACCGTTTATCTGACTATTCCTTTTTACCCTGTGGTAAAGAACAGTAAGAGGAGATACACGATAGTAAAGAGTTGCTTCTGGAAAAAAAAATCCTATTAGTATTTGGCGTTCGCGATCGCCTCTATTAGAATTTTATTATTTTGGGAAGTCCAATATAGCCCACATAAAAAGATTCTAAAAATAATTTGATGCATTTTATAATTGGTTTTACCACTTTTAAGGTACTTACTAGAAAACTGAAATAGCTGAGTCGGCAATTTAACTTACTTCTTTATTAAAAATAAAAAAAGTTTTTCTTTAGCTTTTAAGAATTTAATAAAACAAATTAATCATGGCTTAATTCAAAGTATAATAGGTAGTGGTCTTACATAAAAACTGCTAACGGTTAGCCATCCTAAAATACCATTTCCCAATGCAAGTTTAAAAACAAAAAAGCGCTATTAACCTTTTTTAAAGCGACCCAAAGAAAAAAGACACCTGCAAACGGTGTAAGAATCGGTAAAAAATAAAATAATAATGATTTTTTAATAATCCAAATAAAATTAATTATCAATTAAAACCTGTATTTAAAAAAAATATTTAATAAAATATAATAGAAGTAAAAGTGAGGATCGGGACTTGTAGTCGGGGAGGCCACCGCAAAAAAGCTGGCCAATAAGAGATACTCATAAAACATTTTTTATATTACTATGAACTATAGTTAATTCAAAGCCGCTCTGATGCCTTTCAATATCTCAAAAATTATTAAATGTAGAAAAAAAATATAGTCAAAATTAATGGTCTGATAAAACTCCTATCCATCTAAAAATTTATTCAAAATGTTCTGTTCATTGAATGAAACAACCAATAACATGTGCCTTGAGGTAATGGGGATCACATGGTGGCACAGATATTTTATTTTTTTGTTTAATATCTGTACCCATTCCGATCCACTTGAAACCTTAATTAAAAGAAAATTTAAACTCTACTTTACTGAAAAAAAATGCCTCCTCTATCTGGGTGTTATATACCTGGCAGGACGCTTAACATTTTTCGATCTCCTATGCTACTTTGTGTATAGCTCATCGTTTAAATATGTTTATTATCGATTTAAATAATAATATTAATATTTTATAAAGACAGTTACTTGCTTAGATTTGAGAAAATTTTAATCATATTTTTAACAACTTATTGGGTTTTTCATTAGCATTGCCATTTTCTAAGCATTTCTTATATTTGTATTATTTGCTGTAACCTAAAAATTATATATACTTAAAATAATTTTTTAATAAAGTTTAACGCAAAAAATTCAACTAAAAAAAAAAATTTTGCTAGATCTTTGAATCAATATATTAATATTTAAATCGTTGATAATAAAAATATTTAAACGATAAGCAATACATATAGTAGCATAGTAGATCAAGAAATGTTAGGCGTCGTGCCTGGTATATAACACCCAGACAGAGGAGGCACCAATTTTTTTCTTAATAAAATAAAGTTTCAAGTAAATCGGAATGGGTACAGTCATTGGACCAAAAAAAAATTAAATAAAATACTCGTGCCACCATGTTATCCCCAATTGCCTCGAGGCACATAAGTAATTAGTTTGTTTCATTCAATAACCAGAATATTTTGAATCAATTTCTAGATGGATCGGAGTTGTAACTACTTGTACCCAAAAATATTGTTATAAGCGAAACTTTTGGCCAAAATCACTTTTTTGCTTATATCTCTTTCATTACTTATTTTATTAAAAATGTGTATATAACCTTTTCATAGACCCCATTAAAAAGCACATTTTTTTTAAACATTTGTTCGTAGCTTTTATGGTTTTTAAAATATTTGCGTTTTTATTTAAAATTTAAACTTAAAACCTAAAAGAGTAAGTAAAAATTTTAATAAACAAAAGTTACATATTTTTATCAGACCATTAATTTTGATTCTATGCTTTTTTTCCTAAAATTATTAGTTTTCGAGTTATACTGAAAAATTCGATTTTTACGATTTCTTCTAGTAAAAAAATGCAATTTGAATACGCTGAGATAAAGCACCAGTGCGACTTTAAATTGACTGTAGTTTATAGTAATACGAAAAAAATATTTTATGTTTATCTCTTATTGGCCACCTTTATCCTAGGTACGTTAACACTTAAGCCATGAGGTCGGTGTATGAATTAACTTCTAAATAAAATATAAGTTAAAATATTTAAAGACTTATTTCCCGAAGTAAAATTTTTGAAGGCTTATTCCTTTGATCGGCTGGTTAGTGCGCTTTATTATTTTAAGGGGTAAACATCCTAAATAATACTAGCTAATACACAGAATCTTATTTAGTTTATAAGTAATTTATAACACATACCGTTGAAAGGGTATAAGAAGTTTTAAAAAATATCTCTATTATGTTTATCCGCATCATTTTAAAAATACGTCCGTAAACGGGCTCGTTTTATAACTTTGTTTGTATTAGTTTTATTGATGCATAAAACACCCACACACGATAGCATCCTATAAACTTTTTACATCACGCTTACCATAAACCTTATTGGAAATTTTGTATAACTTTATTACTTAATTTATTTTCTAGACAATAAAAAAATTATGTATATCTATTTTGTAATATATGTTTTTATGTTTTATAGGTTAGACAAAGCTTTGGTAATTATTTACAAGTGGGGCCAACCCTATTTTTGGCTATAAAAAATAAATGAATTAATGAATCATCATATTTTTTTTAATTATGTGTCTTTACGGCGGATTTATGGTGATAATAGCGAAAATCTCAAAAAATTAATATTTAAATTAAAAATTAACTTTGAAAGTTCAAAAAATCGTTATTTTTGCAAATAATCTTAAATAACTTTTATTCTTATTGTCTTCAAGCTTATTGTTTTTTTTTCGCAATATACGTTTAAAAATAAAGAATAAAAAAATGATGTCAAAATGAGTTTTGGTTAGTTGTGGTTAGTTTTTTCAAATTGTTCATTTTTATGTATTTTTCAAAAAATATATATCAAAAACTTTAAAAAAAGATAAAATAGAAATTTTATTCAAAAACATAAAATCCAATATTTTCGCCGTTACCTAGTCGCGAGACCGATTTTTTCAAATTTAAAGTTGATTTTTAGTTGACAAACTAACTTTTTAATCTTTTTTTCAAATTGTTCATTTTTTATGTATTTAATAAAATATCAAAAATTTAAAAAAAAAATGATAATTTTATCCAAAAACATGAAAACCAATATTTTTTTTTTCAAATTTTAAAGGCCAAAAAGCTATCGAAATCTTTATTTTTTTTCACGACATTTTTTATCCTAAATGCGCCGTAAAAAACAAGAAAATCAAACAAAATAATAATAAAAAATGTTAATTTTTCACCTAATATGGCTAAAAATAGGGTTGACCCCTTTTGTAAATAATTACCAAAAGTTATTTTTAAACTTATAAAAATAAGGTTTAAAAAGTTTTAACTTAAGTTACTAAAATAAAACATAATATTAGAAAAGCGCTTTAATTAAATAAAACAAAATTCTAATTTTCTGTATTAATTATGTTTTATCAATTTTTTTTATAAATTGTATTATGCAAAATATCACAGAATAATTATAAATACGTATTTAAGTAAATAATTTAAGACCAACGAGTTTATATACCAGAAAAATAAACCTATGTATAGTATTCTTAAACTTTTATTATCTCATTAAAATTTAGTTCTTTAAAAAAAAATTAAATCATTGAACTTAACAATTTGTCAATCCATTACCTTTTAATTTTTTTTTCTTTTAAGCAGATATTTAAAAAGATCAGAACTAAGTATACCTGTAAAAAATAATATACAATAAAAACTGCCAGTAATATTTACCATTGTTTGGACGTTGTTTAAAAAGTATAGCTATCAATTTTTATTAAAAAGAATTCGCAAATTTACACTTAAATAATAACTAATGAAGTAATTGTTAATTTAACTTTGCCAAACAAAACAACCTTTTGTCGATATTTAACTGTAATAAAAAATCCGTTTTCACCTGACCTTTTTTACCTGCCTCAGTATATTTGATTTCCTGTTAGTTTACCTTTTTAACTTTAAAAAAATAACAGTGTCAATTAGCTCCTAACATTTTAACTGGTTCAGCGTTTTACTAGCCATATAAAGACTGGTATTTACTACGATTTTAATAAGATATTAAATATATACAATATGAAAAACCTAATAAAAAAATAAATTTACCAAGCAAATCTTTAAGCTAAAAAGTTGCTTTATAGAAAACCATACTTTATTTTATTGGTTGAAAAAGACATCATTCTGTGTTTCGATATCTCTAAAGTGGCATCATTTTTAAAATAGTCTATTTGTTGTACTATATCTGTATAAAAAAAGAAATAAAGCTGGACCTCAAAAATCAATAAATTATTCTTTCTAAGTTGGAGAGTAAAATGTATTTAAAAGGAAATTCTTGTCGACTATTTATGCACTACCAACGATTTAATTCTGGTTTTACAGAAATCGTCTTTCGAAAGTAAAACAGAAGGATAATGCGGATTTTATAATAAGGTTTAAAAGATTTGGGATCGAGTTTAATTTATTTTGTGAACTAGATATAATAATATATTGTTCGGCCAAAATTTTTATATTTTTTTATTTTTGTAACTTAATTTGTATAGTTTAAGCCATTTTATTTTATAGTAGTTAGTAGACTGCAAGCTGGCAAGAGTATTATCAGTCATATTTCTTTAAAGGTTTGGTGCATTGCTAATGAAGTTAATATAGTTATCAAACAGAGGTTACTTCTGGAAAAGAATATCCCTTTTTTTCTTTTTACAGTATTTTTCGTTTGAAGGTTCGCCTGTAAACAGGATTAAATAAATAATAATAAAATCTTTGGAAACTTCTATCTTTTATTAGGCTCGATGAATCGCAATATGATTTTTTTCTTGAATTTCAAAGATTTAAGGGCACCAAACTTGATTAAAAGTAGTGAAATGCTTAATAAGGACAAAGCAGACCAAGTTCGGGAATTAAAATGTAATTTTTTTCTTTGTTAACACTGAAAATCACAATTAATTTATATTATATAATAAATATACTATATATATATATATATATATATATATATATATATATATATATATATATATATATATATATATATATATATATATATATATATATATATGTTAATTACCAGAATAATATATCTTCTTTAATACATATTTTTATATAATTGCTTCTTCATTGCAGCAGAAACTAAATTTATAATTTAAAAAATAACTAGCAATGATGTTAACTTGTGGCCTAACACCTTAGACATGCCAAAGGTAAGAAAAAAATAATTATAAAAAAATTTAAGAATGTACCTTTTCTAGGTTTAAAATTTAGAACTGATATTACACAAGATACAAAGAAAGGTGACCGGTGATACATCCAACAATAACATGGTCCTAATTGAAGCCCAGATAGCACTACTAGCTTTATTTTAAAGAATGCTATTATAACAAAATATAGAATTGATTTTAACGTCACTGTAGATAAATAAAATTTACTTGTAAAAATTGTTTAAAGCACTTTCTTTAAAATTTTAAAAGATATTAAATCATTTACATTAAGGTTTAAAATAAGCACACATTTCGGTAAGAATACGTTGAATTATGGCTCCCATAGCTTAGTCGCTTAAAACGTTTGTCTGAATAATAATCAAAGTTAACAGGTTTAAGTTATGTTAAAAGCGTTTTATTTTTTAAATTTAAAAATTTTACCCTTATACTGAAAAACTTTTTTTTCTAACAACTTAAAGTAAAGCCTAAAAGCCCATAAGATAATAGTTGACATAAGTTTAATATTGCAAATTAGCGCATGTATTGTAAACATAGTATTTTTAAGTAAAACACTTGGTAAGCATTTGGCTACAGACCACTATAAGTATTAAATTGCATAACATGTTTGGTCCTTTTGCCAAGATTATATTTTTAGGGCAAATACAAAATAGTTAGGTTTTAAAAACGTACAATATTATCCAGTAACTGTTGAAGAATATAGTGCGAGTATAGCTATTTTAAAAATTTACCTGTGTCCTGTAAAATTAAAAATAATATACCTTAAGTTATATACCAGTTATATTCGGATCTCTGGATGATTAATGTTCTTGGATACCGGCAAAAAAAACACATTCCAGTTAAAAATATTTGTGAGATAAACTTAAATTAAAGCTCTGATCACCATAACCTTTAGTCATATACAACGCCCATATTTTCCCAAGTCAGATCAGTTCTATAAGTACAACTCTTACAAACTTCAGTGAATGCTTTCCTTGGTGGCTTAAATCACGCTTGGAGCTGTGTCATATTCCACTCATTCTAAAGCTTTAGAATGCGTATGAGCCACGCTCTACCTGGCATTGTCGCCTATTGATTCTATTTTCTTTTTCTTTTATAATCCCTTTAAAACATGTCTATAAATCACCAAAACAATTAAACTAATTATTACGACCTATAAACCACACACCAAACCTTTAAAGCATAAATGGTGATTCTCTAAATCCTGTGCTAAAAAATAAAGTACTTTCTTGCTCAAATAGTAGTTGGTCTTGTTAATCAGTTGTTAAAAATATTAGAAAAAAACTTTCATAATAATGCTTATTTACCATTAAATTTAAAAGATAAAATTATTTTCACTTTTGAGAAAAAATGTGATTATTTTGCCAAAAAGTTTGCTTATGATTTCCATAAAATTGGAGAAATATTATTTAAAGTTAAGCAAAGTAATCTGTCTTGTCTTGCCACCAAAATATTCTCTGGGTTAAAAAAATGTGCACTTGAATGATAAACGCGTTACTCGAAAGTTAAAAGTCGACGTGAGCTACCACTTTCTAGGAAAGAAGGAGCTACATCTTTTCCTTTTGATTAAAGATAACTAACCACAAACAAATTAGTTTTTTAGCAAAGCAATGATAATTTCTCTTGATATATTTAACTCTATGAGAATATCAGATTCTTGTGGTAGTATGTATTACTGCCTTTTTTTAAACAAATAAAACTAAGGCTGTTCAAGTATTTTTCTGTCGAATTTAAGTTGACATGTAAATAAGGTTCAAAAGTAAGGTAAATTAATTTAAATAAAAGAACAGGACTTTCATTTAAGTGAAAGTGTTGTAAAAAGACTGATAAACAGAACATTAATACCGTAATATTGCATGAAAGGTAAATTACTTTTCAAGAATTAATACCGGGTATCCTCAAAACGGTAAATGACTTCTAAATTTGATTTTAACTTTTCTAACTTTATAGTGATAAAAAAATTCTTAATCGTGTCGTAACGTAAATAAATCCACGCTACATAGACTCTGTACGGCATTTCGATTTTAGACGACAGTCAACTAAATTTCTTGCTGATTTAAAAAATTAAAATTTTTACCAATTTCTCCAAGTAAAATTTGTAACTTTTGTCACAATTTTTTTTTAAGTAGCTTTGATAAATTTTTACATACTACTGTCTTTAGATAATAAGTTATGTTTGAATCTTTAAACCTCTTGACAATTAATTAGGACGATTCTAGTGAAAGAGTCAATTAAAATATTTTTCTTTCTTCTATGATTTTAAAGTAAATAAAATTTCAAGTCAATTATTTGTCAAAGGGATAAATTTTAAGTTTAAAAATTGTTAATACGCCCAATTTACATTAAAATGCATTGTAAATAAACTTGGTATATTTATTTAATTCGTAGTGTCTCAATTAGTAATCGTCAATACACAGAGCATTCAAACCATGATTGGCACCCACTGGGTTTCAGTTCTACTTTAGCCGGAAACAGAGTATGTCGGCAACAACTTGTGGTACTGAGGCGTTTATCATATAGTATATATTAATTAATGACGGATCAGTAAAAAGCTTTTACATCGAAAAAGAGTGGAAAAATCGTGAATAGAAGTTAGTCTAATTTTAATATCAGTACTTCAAGAGGCCAATACGTTTGGATAGGAACTTGGTACTTATTTTACATAAGTGCTTTTTGTGGGATCTATTTCCTTTTTCTATGTTTACTAAATGTACAAAAAATGGGGGGATCTCATGCTTTTTTTCTTAGTATACCTTGCTTTGTAGGTAGACACTAACCTTTAGACAGAATATTAAGTACGAAAGAAACAACTTAACATAACCTTTTAATTTTTTTTATAGGTATTAAAAATACTTGGGTGAATTTTATCTTTATGGAAACACGATAAGTTATATTAGGAGGAAGACATGATGAAATGTGTATATTACCATATTTGCATCACACATGGGATCTTCACTGATCGTAATTTGATTTAATTTAAACCCTTTTGTGATAAAAAAACCATAAAAATGTCAAGATTGTAGGCTTTCTAAAAACGCATTTTTTCGCAATTAATTTTTCCATTCCAAGTAATTTTTTTGAAACAAAAGGGTAGTTATATTTAAAATTTCAAAATGTGTGAACCAAAACTCTGAAAAATTATAACTTTTGAAAAAAAAATATTTTTTCCGATTGATAAAAAGTCAAAAAAAGAAAAATAAAGAAAAAAAAACGCCCAATTTTTAAAATTAAATCATTTTTTAAACTGGAAATAATTCTTTAATTACATAAAACTACATATGGCAACCCAAGGGGTTTTAATTTTTTAAAAAATTTCGAAAAGGGAATCCTTTCCCCCCCATAGAAATAATTAAAAGGGCATAAATAAATCAAAAAGGGGAAAATTAAAAACTTTTTTCCTTAGGGAAAAGGGGAAAAAACCATTTCTGATTTTTGGGAAAATCCTTTTCAATGTCTAATGAACCAATGGTTTATTTTTTTTTTATTATTTTTTTTAAAATTTTAACAATATTTTTAAAAAAATTTACTTTTTTTTTGTTAATCTGTAATTTTTTTTTTTGGTTTTTTAAAACATTTTTTATATAAAAATTACACTATTTACTTAAAATACCTCTTTTAAATTTAAAAAAGATATTAGAAATGAGCATTTTTTTTTGGTAAGATTTTTTTTTAAAACTTTTTTTAAATTATAAAATATCGGGTATTTAAAAGGGAAAAAAATTTCCTCAAAACTCGGGGAAAATTAAAAAAGTCAAAGAAAAAATAATTATCAAATTAATTAGCTTAATTTTTAAGAAATTTTTAAAAAGAAAATAAGATATAAACGAAAAGCTTTTATAAATATTTTTATAAATCAAAAGTTATCGAAAAACTTGTTTAATAACTATAGAAAATTTGAATTTTAATATTGGTTTCAAAAAATTTTTTTTCCCTTTTAAAACCGTTAAAATTTCAGGTCTTTTTAAACTATAATTCAATTACTTTTTTAATGACCATATTGTTTAAGAAAAAATTTAAAAAAACGTTAACAAACAAACAAATGTTATGTGTCTATGTTTATCCACGTTTACAATATAAAATATATTTTTTCAAAACTCTTTGCCCTATAGTTTAAAAGTTAAGAAATTTAGATTTTTTTTTTATTTCGATGGTTTAGATATTTAAAAATATCTCCTTAAAATTTTTTTTAAAATTCAAATTATTTTAGTGGGTTTGTTGTTCGGCGCAATGAAGCTAGAATCGAACGATTTCGAGTTTCGAGCTTCATGTGTTTTAAAAAAGGAAGAACTCTTGCAAAGAGAAATTTCTTAAACATTCAATTTTTGTGGCAAAAAAGCCCCTAAAATTAAAATTTCGAAAAAAGAAATTCTTACAAGGAAATTAATAACAAAAATTTTTAAAATTTTTTTTTTCGTTTGTTACAAAAATTATTATATATTTTTAAATAAATATATATATATATATATATATATATATATATATATATATATATATATATATATATATATATATATATATATATATATATATATATATATATATATATATATATATATATATATATATATATATATATATATATATATATATTTTATATATATATATATATATATATATATATATATATATATATATATATATATATATATATATATATATATATATATCATATAACATATTTTTCGACTGAAACAGTACGAGTATACCACCGTGCTGGTCTTTATTAATGCAAAAAATTTTGCGTACTATGTACATCAATTCTATGTGGCTCCACGCGACAGATCAACAATGTGTAAAATTGCCTCCTTAAAGCGGCTTTTAGATAATAATTGTTTAAAACCAATTGGATTTATTGGTGACCAAACGCCTTTGAAAATCGAAGATATTGTACAAATTACTGATAAAGAAAATGACGATGAATAATCGGAGGCTGAATATCATCTGATAACTTCCGATCCAAGGTCTGTCTTTCACTGTTCTATATAAAACGATCTTGCTCTCTCTGATTTGACGAATACGCCGGGCGCAGCGACCATACTTTGTGTTCCTCTACCACACTGGTCGAGCGATTCGCTCTCTCTCTCACGCGCGCGCAACTGCGTTATAAACTTCAAAGCTTGACAATAGGTCACTTGAACATTTTTTTGCTGGCAAGAGTATATCAACGCGTTTTATATTTAATTATCTTTATTCTCAAATTATAATAGTCACTTATAAAAACTTACCTGTTTGCACCTGCTTGCCAGTCTTGACTAAAAATGAGCGGGCAAGACCAGCTAGGCATGTTTTGTACGGTTCAAAATTTCGAACTATACAAAATTTATTTAGTTATCACATAGTCTAAGTTTAAAAAAAAAGTTGATCAAAATTAATTTAATTAAAAATTATCTTGACCATATTTTGATAGGCAATATAGTCAAAATGCATTTGTTTATGTGTAAGATTAACAAAAAAATGGGTTTCATCCGGTTAACAGATGAGTGAAGAACGATCTTTCTTCGGCTCTTAGACTATAAATAAATTTAAGTGGTAATAAGTTTATTTACCAAATAGTAGGCATAAAACAATGACATATTTTAACTAGAACTAATTATATTTTCTTTATTTAAAAGGACCCGACCACATTATTTTTTTATATATTAGGACACTTTTATATAATCATAATTGGGGAAAGTTTTAAAAAGTCCAAAAATTTATTACCAACTTTTACCCACAGCTTTTTTTGTTGTCTTTTGAAGGTGTATTGTTCACTGAATTTTATTTATGCTAACCTATCAGTAACGGACCAAAAACACTATTTTAGTTTAGATTACTGGGTTTATTTTTGGGTTACAGTGTTTACTCTATAATCGCAGTTTGACTTTATATCAACGCAAGAATTTTTTTTCAGTAAAAATATTTATACCCAGTATTATTTTAGTATTTTGTGTTAATAAGGAAAAACGTTTTTTTTTGAAAAGTATTAGTTAATGCTGACTTAAATATTTAAAATTTAAACCATTAAATGTGTGCTTAACAGTTCAAGTCCCTAAAAAGACTATTCAGTGTACCTTCATGTAAAACAAGGGCTTTTTATGTTTCTGCAAATATTTAGGTAGAAAGACTTTGGTTCTAATTATCATATATAATTTGAAATAAGTATTTAATAGATGCGTATTGCTTAAACAATTATCGATAACTGTTTGTGGGAGGTAATAGTTTTTAAAATTTTTTGGTGTTATATTTAAACTTAAAGTAGTTTATTAAACTAAAATTACAGCCAATAATTTAATTTTTGGAGCAAATCTTTCTTAAACATTGGATTTTATTAATTACCAAATTTTGCCAGCAATCCGTTTAAACGCAAAATACATAACAAAACGATTGTTACTATCTAAAGTGTCTCGCAGTTAATTGCTTAAGTAGGAAAATTCAGGCGGCAGATAACAGAAACAATTTTATCGTAATATTGGTGGCAGATGCAATACATACTTTTCTAAGTAGTTGGAAGTCTAGTAAAACTATATATTAGTACATTACTTTGTATTGACTTTTGATTACAGTAGTAAAACAATCTATTTTGTGTACTTAAATCTCAAAAGAAAGCAAAATGCTGGGTTATTTAAATATTAGATAAGTTAAATATTTGTATGATAAATTACCCTTGGATTTGCAAAGCTGACATTAAAGTGTTACAAATTTTTTCTCTGAATCTAACGCTACTAAAAGTTAGACGGTAATGCATGTATCTTGGTAGGTTTTACGAAAAATAAATATATATCCAACCTAACGAATATTTATAATGTTTTAATGAAAAACTAACCTGCTTATTTTGTTCTGTTTTTTTTTTTTGTTTTAAAAAGATATATTAGTAATTTTTAACCAATGAATAATAAGTAGCTCTTGGCAAAGTAGGTAAGAGGATTTTTAGAAAAATACTTAAACAAAAAAAAACGTTTATTAGTTTTCATACTGGCATTTTCTTAAAGTTATTGTGTATTCCTAAAGAATAATTTACATTAGAAATTTTTAAAATGATTTAATTAAAACTTTTTATTTAAAAAGTTAAGGATAACACGATAATTAAATTAAACATTAAGCTAAGACTTATTAACTTATAAATAAATATGTTCAAGATTTATTTATTAGAATTTTTTGATTTTATAGGATATTAACACTTATCACAGTTTTTTTAAAATTTATAATGTTTTAAAAATGCATATAATTTCTGTACATCTATAATAGAAAAATATCGTATGTTTATAAGTATTATATTTTTTTTAAATTGTTTATTTGGTAGCTAATGTTTTATTGGCATATCTCATATTTTTTATTTTTTAACGATTGAATTTTCATAGGTACCACATTTTTACATCAGGTACATTTTTATCAGGTATTACCTTTTTAAGTTTTTATTTTTTTAGGTCATATTTTAAATTCACTTTATTACCATGCTTTGCCTTAATGTTTTTAGCAAGAGTGCCTATCGTTGTGTATTATTTATCCTAATATTTTATTACCTGTATTGGCTGTGTGTTTAAATTAAAAAGGGATATTTTAATTTAAAAAAAATCTTTTGCTTTACTTAGACATTATTATAATTTTTATAATATGACCCTTTATATAGACAAAAAATGTGTAGTTTTTATCTTAAAATCGATATATAAATAATAATTTTTTATTCAAAATTAAAAACATTTTTTATTTAACTAGTTAACAAATTAAAATAAAAAGGATTAGCTAAGCTGGCATTATTATCAGTTTTAAATTTGTACTAGTATAATAAACATTAAAGTTAATTTTTTGAATAATTTGATGTAACGCTTTATTAAAATAAAATAAATAATAGAACATATAGAATAAAATTATGTAAATAACAAAATAAATTTAATATTTTTTTTACTCAAGGTAAATAAGATACAGTTACTTTACTTTTACTTTAAATATTTTTTTACCAACGTGTTAAAAATTAAATTTTTAACACTATCTAGATGCCTTAAAAATGTTACTTTAAAGCACTAGTGCCTTAAAGTAACATTTTAAAGCACTAGTGTTAAAGTGAAATGTCAAATTTTGAAAGGTTACGTCATCGTTTATTTATTTACTAACATTTATATTAATTGTACAATTCAAACAACTTGAAAAACAAATTCCTTCCACAGTTCTAGCCATTTTCTCCGTAGTTGAGGTGGATTAAACAAAAAAAACTTTCCAAATCTTCGCTTTTTTTTTAAATACGCAAGGAATATATTTTCACGCAACACCTTTCTTTCAACACCAATTCATAAACTTATTGTAGGCAATATTATATTGTATACGAGATTTCCTGGGCAGTAAATCCAGCGATGCTCTACTGGCCGCTTCATCTATCTCTTTAAATGGATCGATGCAACCAATACTTTCTCCTACATTTTCTTCCATTTTAAGTAAAAAACTAAAACGACCTTAAACTTACACTATGTATCAAATTTAAAGTAAACTTGCCGTAACCAACCAGCATCAACAACAGGTGTTAGAATTCATTAAGAAATGCCAACTTAAATAATTTTTATATACGATGCTATGTAAAACTATATCTTCCAATTTTTAAATAATTTAATTTTTAACTGCATTATTGCGTTTGTAGAAAAAATATTGTATGATATTTGTGTTAAAGGTACGTTTTAACGGAGTCATGTAAATTGCAGAACTCGCTTCGCTTATTCTGCAAACTTTCACATTCGTCCCTTAAAATTGTACTGTTAACACTTATATCATAAATAACTATTTTTTAAACAATTTGTTTATAAATACCCAAGAAATAGGTCACTTTAAATTATACATTCTTTAAACCGATTAGCACATGTAACTATAAACATTTTATGGTATTCTTAGTCATTTTACCCAATAAAATATCCCATGTATTAATTATTACTGTTTTATGATATTTATTAAACCAAATAATTTTTATATAGGATATTTTTACAATTGTTAAAAATAAAGGATTATACATTTAATACAGGTTAATTTTTTTACAGGATTAAACTACTTATTATTTTAATTTTTTCTTTTTAATTTTGATAATTACTTAAAACAAATATAAAAGTTTTTGTTTAATTCCAACGACTTTAATTATTTTTTTGGCAATACATATATCAAATTGTGTTTTTAAAAAATATTATTTATTTATTATTATTAAAGTTTAACGTATGCAAACCCATTTAAAGGGTTTTGAAAAATGGGTTTACTGGTACCTTTTTCTAAATGTAACGTATAAACTATTTGCAAATGATATCGATCTTAGTTAAAATTGAGAATGTGTCTTTCCGGTAGATAAACTTTTAAAAAGTCTAGGTTAAAACAAAACTCTTGGGATTTATAAATTATGTTTTTTTATAACTGAAGGAAACCTTAAAAGATTCTTAGAAAAATAAATAAACAATATTAATAATAGCAAAAATATGGCCACCGTGTAGTCGTCTATACCACTAACCAATAGCTCTGTTAATTTTCTTCCGACTAATGTACCACAGCAAATTATATACATTTTTTGCAGTTGTTCCATGTTTATTATTTTACCTTTAGTAGACCATATTGTCCACTGCATTAAGTTATGCACTAGGTTTAAACGACGCCAATTAAAAGGCATAATAAAATTCGGATAAGTTTTTAAAATGAATAAAGAAACTATTGACCTAGATGTATCGGCTCCATTCGGTTATAATTCAAGAAAATATTTTTAATTTTTAAAAGGATTTGCAAAATATCATCTCTTTGATCCGTATTTATTAAATTATTTTTTTCGTTATACTCAACACCGCGCGTGTTTAGTACAAAGTTCTTTTTAATTTGTGTTTTAAAACCTAACGTAAAAAAAATCCTGTTGTTAATTAGCCAGTGTTAAGAAAGACCTAATACTAGTTAAGCATTTAGTGAGCATTGTATTCACCTGTTTTACTGGCTAAACCTAGTTTCGAAAACATGTTTACCATGACCTACCTTCCACCTTGTATACCTACAGCAAAAAGCATTTTAATTGTTTTATATTTAAAAATTTCATACTACAGCAGAATGACTATTAGAGTAAAAATATTTTGTATGTTGATTTATTGTTCCATTGTGGGCTTTATTTTTTTTAATGTATAGCATGATGCAGGGGCTTTTTTTAACCAAAAAAAATTATTGTTTTTTTTAGACTTTGTGTTCCTTTTTTAAAAAACCAAAGTGTTTTAATTAGTATACAGTTTTTAATTTTATTTGTTTCAATGCTTTTTATCATTTTTAACTACACCAAGACCTACTCTTTAAATGGGCCTGAATTTATCTGTTTTTGTTTTATAGATTCTTTTTTATTTTAAATTTTAATTAATTTTACGAATAATTCATTTTTAATACTGTTATTAGGTTTAAAATTGTAAAATTTTTGAAAAAACGTTCGAACATGCCAATTAATTTTTTTCTTGTTCGCATTTTGACGTTATTAATTTCTTTATTTATTGACAGCTGTCAAAGTTATGACATAATAAGCATTTTTTTGTATATGCGTCATGTGATACATCATTTGAAAGTTTTTTAAATGTTTGATAAAAAAGCAATTAGACCCTTTGGTTGCATCTCCTTAAATATAATTTAAGGTTGATTTTGTATTGCCAGCCCAGCTCTTTCCCAGCTTGCTCTTTTCAATTGGAAAAAACAAAACAAAAAATAATTCTTTATCATTTACTAATGGTTAAATAAGGATATTTTTACTTTTAAATGGAAGCCATTTTAAAATGGCTTGTTAGAATCGCGTAAAAACATCATATTGTATGAGATATGCCAATGACGTCATAACTTTGACAGCTGTCAATAAATAAACAAATGAACTACGTCAAAATGTGAACGAGAAAATTAATTGACATGTCCAAGCGATTTTTCAAAAAGTTAAAGATAACCTTATTATTAAGGATAGTCCAGATTTTATACCCACGCTGTATACAAATTATTATACGCACAATACTATTTTTTAATCCAATGTTTTTTTAAGCTCCACACCACAATTAAATGCTATTTTATTCAGGCACGTTTTTAAAATCTACTTTTAAATCGGAACATTGTTTTGTATGGTTTTAAATACGTATAAAACCGTTTGGTTTTAAATATTTGACAGGTAATTGGTTGCTCTATTTTGCAAATTAATTACGAGTACTCTTGTGTTTTTAATCAAACTCTTATAACTGTTGGAAAATCTCTCATCACATTTTTAAAACCCAGCACGATGGATGGGAGCCGTTAACCAAAGGTATTTTATCTTGTTAACTATATTTGCCGAAGCGTTTTAAACGGCATTAAAAAGAAATGTGATTTATAAAGACCCTAAAAAAATTGATGCTTTTTAGCGTTGCGTTGCTTTATTCCGGCTAAACATGTCAACTTACCCAATTTTCACTTCCTACTGTTTGGGTTATTAGGAGGGTCTGCGTAAAAAGGCTATTTATAATTTATTTTATTTTTTTATCAGATCTTTGCGGCGTTGATTTATTTTAGCCATATTTTACGTTTTTGTTTCTGTTATTAAGGACGCCTTTTTTTGTTTTCCGTCTGTATTTTAAAAGCACTTTTGGAGAAATACTATTTCTGCTACTTATTCTGAGCAATGAACGTTTAAAAATTACTTGCGTCTGGAGATACCCCGGATATTTTGGCTTACGAGCTTCTTGACAGTGTTGACACATAAAACGCTTTAAAAAATTACATTTTAATGTAATAATTTAGGGTCTTTTTAAATACGTCCCGAATTTTTACGTCTGAAATATAATTGGGGAAAATAAAAAGCCGCTTTGCTAACCAGAACTAACCACGACTGACTAGAACTTATGGCTTTTGGATTTGTCTAAATTATTTGTGCGGAGACGTATTAGAAAAGACCCATGATTTGCTTTTTTTACATTAAATGCATTAGGTACTTAGAAAAAGACAATTTTTTAAATAACGTGCCGAGTCTCTGTATAATAAATCATGTTTCATGCGTCAACACTTTCAAGAAGCTAGTGAGCCAAAATATCCGGGGTATCTCTAGACGCAAGTAGCATTTTTAAATATGAAGCGTTTTACAACTTTTTATGCCCTGTGGCGGCTTTTTAGTGTAAAAGTAAATATAAAAGGTTAACCTAGATTAATTTGTTTCACGTTAAAACACAAACATACAATTGTTGCTT
This sequence comes from Listronotus oregonensis, assembly GCA_019359885.1. NCBI lineage: Eukaryota > Metazoa > Arthropoda > Insecta > Coleoptera > Curculionidae > Listronotus > Listronotus oregonensis. The sequence goes on from JAHBCN010001509.1 coordinate 85,514, forward strand.
TACACATAACTTTTGCACATTTTATAAAAAATTTAAACTGTCGGTTAATTTGTAAGAAAATACTGATATTCTAAAGAAAAAATAAAATAAAACATTTTTTTACACTCCTGGGATATTTTTCATAAAGTCGTTTAAAACGTTTAAAAAGTTTCCTTAAAAACATGTTATTATTGTCTACCATTTAAATCTGTCGAAAAACCTTATTAGTCTTAAATGAAAATAGTAATTTACCATATCGCACCCCATATTTTAATGTAACATAAGTTCAAAAATATCAACTTTTATTTTTTTTTAGAATCGAGTCTTATAAAATCCATATTTTACTGAAAAATAGGCGCCACAAATAAATTTTCTTAAGTAACACTCTACAAGTAAGTAACTTCTAAGAAACTGCTATGAACTGGATTACCGAAAACAACTAATGTCTGTATTTTTTTACAAAAGCAACATAACTTAAAATAAATATTAAAAAGATCTATGATATGCTCCTTTAACTTAAAAATAAAATCAAATTAAGGTTACTTTAATAATTTACAAAAGCTCAATCTAAAATTTGGTTAGTAAAACTATTGAGCTACAAGGTATATTTCCTTTTGGCTCTACTGTAAAATTACATTTTTGGGTTTTTGTCATTTTTAAAGAAAGTGTGTAAGATTTTTTTTACGAAAAATGTTGTCAGTTTTAGGTACAGCTTACCAGGCTGCTCGGGTGTTCCACAACTTTCTAATAAGACAATTAAAAAAAACTAACAACTGGTACAAATAAACTCTATATATTATACAATTTCATTAAAAAATACAGTTATAAGAAAAGTCTAACGAAAATAAATTTTCAAAATGAAATAAACCTAAAACATATTACATTGCACTTGCCCAATAATATTTAGAACTTAGGAAATAAAAAAACACACACAGGTGGTTAAGATTTTAAATTTTATAGATTTTCAAAAAAAGTGTATTGCAAACCAGTAAAAGAAAATATGTCATTTCAACCTGCGTGTAAGATTGTGACAAACACGCGGATTGAAATGACATATTTTATTCCCGTGGTAAGCATAATTCTTTTTACCACATCTGTAATGGAAAGTCTGAGCTAAATAAGTAAGTAAATAAATGTTGCTTCAATAAGTTAAAGGTTACATTTATAAAAATATTTTTATCCGAGTAGAAATGAGCCATTTTCTTCCCTAAAAGCAGGAAAAAAACATTTTTACCCGAGTAGAAATAGGGCATTTTCTTCCCTGAAAACAGGCAAAAATTTAAACTTTTTACGCAGGTGCCTTAGAAAATATATTTCTTTCTAAAACTAATTATAATGTAAAAAGAAATAAACAATAAACTAAAAACAATGTATTATGTGTTCGTATGTTTGCCCTAGATTTTGTCAAAATAAAATGCTTAGAATGCGACCTTGCTTTTCCTCCCTAATAAAGTGGCAAAGTCTGAATAATATTTCGTGCATTTTAACACAAATATATGTTTTGTCGTTTAGTTCTTTGCTGAAATAAAACAAATTTAGTAAACGCTTTGTACCGTAAGGGCACGAAGGCTCCATAGAGTTTATTCTCTTAAAATTCAGTTATTACTAATGTGATACATTATTATTATAAAAAAATATTTGTCCCAGTATTTTTATTTATTTTGGTAATAAGTGAATATTCTTTTGTAAAGCAAAAAAGTTACTTTCTTCTTAAACAAAACATACGATTTGTTTTTCATCTTAAAAATAGTTTACAAACTATCATACCTGCGCACGCACGTGATAACAGGAAAGAATTCATTGCCTGCGTCCAAAAAGTAATAGTTATTTTCCTAATAAGTGATACTTTTCCGCACGCTAAAGCAGTTAGACGAACGACGCGAAGCGGAGTTCGGATAAGCTTTAAGTGCGGAAAAGTCACTTTGTGCAAGTATTAGGAACAATACTTTTTTTACTTGCGAATACTTTTTCTACGAGCGTTTTAATAAAGAATATGATTATTAGAAATATACGAATATTTCAGTAAAAATTAAAAATCCAAAGTAAATAATTAAATTTTTATTTTAACTGATTATACAAAAAAAAACTATTATTACTTATTATTAACAATATTAATGTTAAAAGTACAATTAGTTGCATGTTGAAGGTTTATGGCCAATTTCAAATGATTTCTTAGGAACGTCGATGATGGTTCGCTGCTCGATGTTAAGACGAAATCTTGTGTTTTAGCTGATTGAACAGCGTCTGTGAAACAGGACATTTTATCTGGCTTCTTGAGAGTTTCTGGCTTGTTGCAGTTTAATTTTTTTTTACTTTACCCCTTTTTGTAGCCTGTTGATTATTCAATGTATCCCTCGTCTACCGTTCTCGATTTCCAACCTCCTAACCGCTTTATATCTATGAGTCCTTTTCCGGAATTTGCAAGTAAGGTTGCAGAAGATCGCCGGAAGCTGTGGCCGGTATATAGCTCTGGATTCGGCAACTTTAAAAATGCTGCTATCTCAGAAGTTATCTTCACAAATGCATTGATCCCAACGCATTGTTGTGTGCAAATTCCCCTTTTGAAATATACGAAAAACCGCTGATGTGTTGTCGATGGCCGTAATGCTGTATACTTCCGATATAAGAACAAATACTTTCCGTCGTTGATCTCTTCAGACCGGACGAAAGTACGTAAGGTATAGTTTTTTGCGTCTGGAATCTTCACAACAATTAGATTGCCTTTGTCCTCGATGGCGGATGTTTTCATTTTTGCAAGTTCTTCTCATCTGCAGGCGCCAGTAAGTCCGAAAGTGGTCCCAATTTTTATCAAAAGATATATTTCATCAGGTGCTTCATTAATAAATGTAGATATTTCTTCTTTTGAAAAAATCCTTGACTTTTTTGGCCGAAAGCCTACATTTTGTTTCTTAATAAATGCTGCTAACTTATAAAACTTGCCGATATCTACATTTTTCTTGATCTTTAAAACATGGAGTATTTCGACCATAAAGTATTTGGACTAAATTTCTTGCTTAATTTGAGAAAATAGGCTAAAAGTACCTCCTCTTTCAAAGTTCTAACGCCTTTTTGTTCACACCATGTTTTAAATGAATTATACTGTTTCTCGTACTTTTCTTTTGATTTTGCCGGCAGGAGCTCTAAGTTGGCCAAACTTGCGGCTTTTAAAACATCGTCTGGCAATTCTTCCTTCATTCTTAGAAACTTATTTTAAATTTTTACCGAATTTTCTGATGCTTTCGTGACATTAGAAAATGATCTGATTTTTTATTGTTTAGCATGGTGTCTATGAAATACATGGTGCATGGAAAAATATTAAAATGATAATAAAAAAAATTGATATGGGATATTTACTAAGCGCCAAATGTATCTAAAATTCAATAAAGTACAATAAAAGAATATGTAGAACCCTTTTTTTTTAATATTATTTTATACAGAAGTTATTAATACATTAAAAATTCGACCATAAATACGGCAAATATGCAGAACGAAAATGCGTGCGCAAAGAGTTTCCGTGCGCAAAGTTAAACTTTGCGCACTCATTTGCGTGCGCAAAGTAAGTACTTTGCGTACGCAAGTAAAAAAGAAATATTTTTTTCAAGTAATACTTAAAATTTCTGCTTTAAACAAAACAGCCAGCAACATGACATTAAAAAGGACATTTAACATATGCTTTACTTGGTATCTCACGGGCAAGCGAAATTTTATATAATATTTTTTTTTTTTTGTATTAAGGTTGTTATTACTTACTCTAAATAGTGTTTTTTGCTCTAAATGCCTAAGTTTAAAATAATTTACAAATAATTATATTTGCAATAAGCTTGTGGCCGAAATTTATTTAATGATGCGCACTACAATTTATCTCAATAAAAATGTGAACATCAGTAAATATACCAATGTTATTGCGTTTCTCAAAAGAAAGTTAAGCTGACGACGAAAATTATTTATTAAAGAAACATACAAAAAATCTTAAATATTTTTTATGTTTTCATTAGGTTCATTTATTTAAAAAAAAAATAATAAAATATTTGTATGTTTTTAGCTATTACTGTAGCAAGGCTAGACTTTTTCGTCACAATTTACAAAAAAAATATATTTATATAAAATTTAAAATTAATATTTTTTTTTATTATTCTCGAGAAAAGCCAAATATTTTTTTTCACTAAAGTAATCCCAGAAAAATAAAATAATTTTTAAACATAAAAATATATCGCAAAACTTATTCGTCATTCACTTTTAAATCATATGCCTTTTGTTAATTTTATCCGCAAACTTGCTTTCCGAGAATAAAATTAACTATTATGAAAAAGTTAGAGAAATCACAAGAAATATTATAAGGGATTTTGATATATTGTCTTACACTAATTTGTTTAATATACTTATTTATTGACTGCTTTAGGCTAAAAATCAATTATCATTTTTTAATCCAGTACAACAACAGTATACTTAAAAAAATCAAATTAATTTTTGAAAACTGATTTCTTCTTAACGAATTGCGCGCCACCTTACACATACAACTATAGCCAGTCGATAACGAAATTCATATAAGGCACTCTTACAAAGACCCTGGTTTTTTTTTATTCGAGTAGGTCTACCCTAAAATGCCCAGCCTGCTTTCAAGTGCTCGCCGCTGTTCGCTGAAAATATACCTATATTGTGTGACGCAGAGCATAATCTTTGTTGGCATCGGACACGCAACCTGGTTTCTAAACCGCAATGCAGCGCGATTGCTAGACCTTTTTAGATTTTTATAAAATAACCCTTGGTTTCCCTTTCCATTAAATAAAATAAACACGAGCATTAGAATCACCTGTTTTTATAAAGCCCATAAAATAAAATCAATATGGAATACAGAATCAATTGTTATATTGTAAATGTTTACCACAAAATAATATTACAAAACGGCAATGTCTTAATCTGGATAATAGCTTTGTTCGCGGGTCACGTTAAGAACCGATTCCGAACTAGAATTGAACCGTTCAGGATTGTCTTAAGGCGCATGTCTAATTATATACCGGTTCCGGATTTTCATTTACCGCGAACGGTGCGGATTTCAATCTAATTTCTCCAACAGCTGACTGTTTAACTTAACCTGACTTTACCAAGTTTGTTCAGTAAGTTTTAATAACTCTTCCATATCCTCATCGCTAGAGGACAAGTGGTTGGACATGATCGATGGACGAAAATATCTATCTAAAAATAATTTAGCAGATAAATAAATAATTGTTAAAAAAACAACTATATATTACTGCTTTATACTTCACACTCAAGATGAACTAAAATATAAGAATCAAGAAAAAATTAAAAACTTTAAGTAACAGGTTTATTTCGATCGATTTATACTTCCAATTAAATTAAGTAGGTATTAAGCTAAATTAAAAAGGGCAGAATTGTTAAGGTTCACCTCAAACACAACAAACAGCAAACAGATAATAATAATGTTGATATTGCGCATGAACAGCAGAACCGAACTTTTAATCCCATCAAAAATTCGGGGACTACAAGAACCGATTCTGAATCAGTAACGAACCAATCCGATGTTATCCGCGAACGCTGAACTGTTACTAAAGATTCAGAATTGTGTTACCGCGAACGACCGTTTTTATATTGCGCATGCGAATAGTGCCTGAACCGGTTCGGAATTGGACCCGCGAACAAAGCTAATAATACAGATGTTGAATAATCTGCCTTATAGTTTTTTTCCTTTCTTATCTTTTTGTATCTGTATTTTTTTTTAAGATTGGTAGATCTTGAGTTGTGTTATTCCAGGCATTTCTCAACTTAAATATGTACTTCGCAGTTAGTCGATTTGCACTCTACGGACATGAAGGTGGAACCAGTTTCTTAAGAAGTTATTTTTGACTAAATCGACCCATTTATTGTTTTATGAGTTTAACCTAGTTTAATAGATGGTTAAACTTTGTAAAGCTTGGTATGAATTTTGCTTGTTCTGGATCTTTTATTAAAAAAAATATATTTAGATAATTCTTTGGTTCTGATGCAGAAATGGGATAATTTTTCTAAATTTGACTTTTTAAGCTGCCCTGCCTTATTAACTTTTTTAAACCTAAGTGTAATTAGATGAAGAACTTTGAAGATATTGTTAGGTTTTTTTTTCTTTGGGAGAGGGCGTATAAAATATAGTGAATAAATTTTCTGTATTAATTTAGGTGATTTGTTAGTTATAATTTATTATAACTTTTTGCCTTATGATAAACTCTAGCGCTTGTAGTTAGTTTTATAGTTAGCATATTGTTTTATTTTTACCGTATTTTATGAATATAACGTTGAGATTTTTTTTCTCTAAATAAGCTAAAATAATATTTTTTAACCAGTTAGTATTATAATATTTTTTAACTTTACACTTATTTTATTATTTTTTAGATTATTTGTCTGTTTATCATATTCATAAAAGCATATGTTAATCTACAAACCGCACGTTGATACTGAAATACATTCTTACATGATTATATAAGTTAATTTTATTTACAAGAGCTTCTTTAACGATATAATATTAATCCATAGGTTAGACCAAGGTTTAACTACTCTTTTTTCTACTAACTAACTAACTTTATTATCGTCACGGTCAAGGTTTTTCTTACATGTTAAATGTAATTATTTATGGTAAGGTTACAAAAATAGGGCATATTCAGGTTGTTTTAAAATTTGCCAAACTTTAATAATAAACCAATCAATTCTGGAGTAATTTGATTTTTAAAGTCATTTTACCTAACCTGTCATGCCATTATTGTTGCTTTAGGTGCACTACCATCGCAAGGTGTGGTAGGTCAACCTCTACCAATAGCGCGTGCGTCAAGGACGTTAAATGATTCTAAACAGAATTACTTTACGATTAAAAAGTAGTGCATTTGTTTGGTGTGGGCGACAAAATATTTAAAACCATACCTGTAAGGCCGAGAATTTATTATTATTATTACAGATTATAAGCTGCTCCAATGGCTTTTAAGCCTAGAGGACCCTATCTTTAAACTCGTACGGTGTAGGATTAAATTAAAAGACTTAGATTATAAGATCATCTATAGAAAGGGCAAGCTTAACACAAACGCTGATGCCTGAATGAGTAAAATTGAATAATATATTAAACAGATAGACGGTTTTACGAACCTCCTAGAATATATTAATAAATTTATTGAAAGCTTAGAAGCTGGTTATAGTGAACCTAATGCTACAAAAGACCCAAACCTAGATTAAATTTTATACCAAGCACAACCTGACCTAGATCTACCGAAAAACAAGTAAATTACAGAAAGAAACTAATGAAGGGACAGTTCATACTAATAATAACGAAAATCCCATCTACAAAGTACCTATTATTGACTTTGCAATAAATTATTATGCCAATCATATAATAATATTCTGAATATAACATTCACCAGCTAAGCCAAAAGAAATAATATTATTCAAAAAGAAAAGAAGAAAGAAAATATTATAAGCCTTATCAAAGAAAAGTCAGTTCCTGGTATTTGTATTGTATTGTAATGAACGGGGTCGCTCGGCTCTAGTGTAGCCCTCCTTCACTTCGACCTAAAGAGATCTTTTGTGAATACCCTTCGTTGTTTAGTGCCCGGTAATTCCTATACCTTTAGCAAAGTTCAGGATACTACGCGGTGCAAGTTGAATAATATCTCTAGGAGTAAGATATACCCTTCGAGGTATTTAAGCCGTTGTCGGGTCAGTTCTCTGCATTCACAGAGAATGTGTTCCGCAGTTTCGTTTGCTTCATGACAAAACCGACATTGTTCATCCTCAGTCTTTCCCATTTTTTTGAGGTGATACCTCCAAGGGCCATGTCCTGTTAGGAAGTCGTTAACCAGTTTAAGTTTATTTTTTTGAAGTTCCAGTAGCTTCTTTGTGTACTTAGGTAAATGCGAAATAAATCTTTTCACCTGCCTTTGTCCTGAGATGTTGTTCCAGTAAATCTCTTTTTGACTTTTTTTCCAGGTTCTGAGTTCCTCGTAGAGGTGGCCTCTAGTGGTGCCACAGAAGGGCTCAGGTCCATAGAATGGTCTCTGTGCTCCTTCCTTGGCGAGTTGATCGGCAATTTCACTGCCCTCCACTCCTTCATGTCCTGGTACCCACTCCAGAGTAACTCTTTTGTGTTTGGCCAGTTGGTTTAGAGATTGTGTATGAAGTCAGTGCCTTCAAAGCAGCCTGGCTGTCCGATAAAATATATATGGTTGCGCCTCGAACGCCTTTTTTGGCACTTTTAGAAGCGCAAATGTCAATTGCATGGATTTCAGCTTGGAAGATGGAGGGTGCCTTGCCAAGAGACTTTGATAGTCTGCATCTAGGCAGTTCCTGGTAAGTTATATTTACTTTTCGTACAACCTTTTGTGAGGTTGTACGAAAGCATTTAAAACGGTCAGCTTTAAGTTTTAAAAAGTACTTTAAAAAATTAACGATGTTGGTGATAAATATGATATTCCCGAAGTAATAAAAATTATCATTAAAACAAAACAAACCATCGAGGAATAGAAGAAACAACATAATGCATAAAAAAAATATTGGCAAACCTTTATCCAAACTTATATTAATGAAATGCCAGAAATGTAAATATGAAAGACATCTATGCACATCTTAACGATCATCGACAGCTTTTCTAAATATGCCCAAGCACAGCATAATCATTGTCCGGTCATGAAATAGCTAATAACCTAATCTTCATTTTCTCACATCATGAAGTTTCCCTAAAAATCATAGTCGGTAATGGAACTGAGTTTAAAAATACATTTGTGATCGAATTATGTAATTACATAAAATAAAAATCCACTTTTGTTTGTCGAATTACCCACAATCTAGCGGAGTTATTGAACGACTTCATTCCACCCTTGCTAAACACATTAGATTGCTTAATCATCAAAGCTTGTAAACGGGCCCATCAATCCAAATGACCTATTCAATTTAAATCTAGATCAGCTTTTACTATGTCACGAGACATAAAGCCAAAAAAAAATTCCTATATGCAAAAATAATGAAGAATTGATTAACAAAAAAGAAAGGGTAATTAATAAAATTATTGAAAATTCAGATAAGCCAGAGTTACTTGAACTAGAACAAAATGTGTATATAAAAAAACACATGATACATTTTCGAAATTTTCGAAAGTGTTAATCTAGTACAAAAAACTGTGGTAACCAACTCGGAGACCAAAATACACATGGATAATGTTAAGAGACCTTTAAGAAACAAATATAGTAACATTAAGCATTATATTTCAGCACAGCTATTGTCCTTGCATTCGGCAGCCGAGTACAGATCACATTAAGCAAGCCGAAGGATAACCCCGGCATCATTCCTGTAAAACTTGAAAAGGTTAAAATGCAAAATTATATGTATAGACTTATTCACTATTATGATTTAGGTCCTATAGTGACAGATATAAACAAATTATAAGTAAAATCTGATAATATTATAAGGTTATTAGGTACACATACAAAACATAATGTATACATTAGTAATTTCTTTAAAATATTATGTTTAACACAAAACCGAGTTAAAACTTAATTAAACGAAATATTACGCCGTTTTAAAAGAAAAAAATGGCTTAGATTCAATATTTAGCAATGCAATGATAGACAATCTAGATACATCTGATGGTAAGCAGCATAAAAAGCTCATTGAAGAATTACAAAATTTACTTTTTATCAGGGTCATTAGATTTTACCTTCATACTAAAACAAATAAGTCACAACGAACATCTGTTAGACTTAAAAATTAATCAAATAGCTTTTATTATACAGAAAAGTGCTTAAAAGGAAAATGGTTTTTATATAAAAGACCTAATAAATTAAATAATTTATATTTATAAAATAAATTATTCTATTTTTCTAGATATTAAAAATTTTCTAACTTTCTTCAAATAAAAAATTTTACATGACATGTCAGAAGTCAATGTCAGTTAATAAAACACAATTTTTTAGTTTCTTATCTGTTTTGAGTAATATAATCAAATAATTTATGTGCTACACCCGTCCGTCGATAACCAATAAGTTTGAAATAACATATATATCTTATAACGGGTTGCCAATGTTTTCAAGTAAGTTTCTATTTTTATATAATTTCATAAAAATAATTATTTTACTATAATACTTAAAACAAATGAATTTTATAAAGAATTAAACATTTTTCTGTCTTTTCATGTTTTTTGTTGCTATTATTGCGAGAGCAGACTAGCTCTCCATAATAATCTCTAAAAAAAGTTTAATTTTTAAAAAAATAATATATAATTATTTTATTCTGGAGAAAAGCCAAATAATTTTTCTTTTAAGTAGAATGTATGCAAATCAGTTGCTTGTAGGGCGCCATCCAGAACCAATAAACTTTAGCAGAGTACTCGAGCGATTCTTAAAACAGGAAGTATAGATTACAAAAAGGATTAATACGGTTGCTAACGAGAAAAATCAGTTAGCAGTTTTATTGTCCACTAACCAGAACTAACCAAATTCGATTTTTTGGTATGGAAGTATGTAAAAGACCTTGTTTATACAGAACATTCAACAACTGAGCAGAATATGCGGCAAAGAATGATTAACGCATTTACAACAATTAAAACCGCAATGCTCCAAAATGTAGCAAGGTCCTTTTGGGACAAAAAATAATCAGATGTCTTAATCAAAATAATATTTGGTCAACAAAGATCCAAAATTTTAATACACTTGTAATAAAATAAATAATGTGTATTTAAATTCCGCATTATATACTGAAAATATATACAGAGTAATTTAATTCAAAATCTTAAGAAAAACGGGCTAGAAATTTGTCATTTTTGAAACAAAATTTTAAAACAAAGTTTTGGGCAACCTGTATTAAATAGGAAACAACTATTTATGGTCAAAATATCGTGACAATTGCTAGTAAAACATACAAAAATACCATAATGATTAAAATTATTATTTATATATTTAATTCTGTAGTCTAAATTCAATTTTGTTTAACTGCCACAGTTTTTATTTGGCCTAATAATATGTTTTTTATCATCTAGTACATACATACGTATGGGAATCATTAAATTTTATAATTTGCTGTACTTCAGTATTCTTTAGATTTCAGGCGGCACTCTTTAATTATCGTTTTTATCAACCTTATTATACTAGCACTTGAGGTAACGATAACATCTTTTGCTCTAACTCGTAATTTTACTACTTCACATGGGGTTAAATCTATAAGTTCAATAGTACGAAGAAAGATCTAGAATAATATGATCCACTTATTTTGTATTTATCCTCAAAAGATTTTTATCACTTCTAATTTCTAAAAATTATGCAACACAGAGGCGAACTTATTTAAAAACTTCATATAAAAAAATAATAATATTTTAAAATACAAATTTTAACTAAAACCAAATTTGCTACGAAGTTTTATTCATGAATAAAAAAATCATGACTATTTATTTATTAACTCTTTTTTGATATTTAAAGCCGAGTTTTATTTTAAGTGTCTCTAAGAGCCACTTGCACCGATTGTAATTTAAGCTTAGCTTTTGGGCTTTTTAAAATATCAACTTGCACCGCCTACTAAACTTAGCTTAAAGAAGTCTAAACGAGGCTTATTAAAAGCCGCCAAAATTATAGGCTTAAAGTGAAAAAGCCCGGTTTCCTAACCGTAGATTCTATTTAATATTTGCTATTTGCATTTTTGTGTCAATGTCAAAGATAAAATAGAATGGAATGAAGAATTTGATGATGATATGGACACTTTGGAAATATTGGAATTTGGGTTTTCGCGACAAGTTTATGTAATAAATAATTCACTCAAGGAATTGCCGTATTTAACCTTCTTTAGAAGATTTAGGCTGTACAATTATCTCAAATTTTAAGTTATCTTTGTGTTGTTCTCTTAGTGATTCTGTATTTAACTCGTATTTAAATTCTTGATTATGCGGCTTGCATTCAGCTTTAGGTTCTGTATTTTTTGAATCTGAGTCGAAAGGATTACAGAAACCCTGTACAGTTTTATTATTCATCAAGCTTAAAATTAACTCATGTGCAGGATCTTTTTTCACTATCTGAGGTGGACCCCCTCCTGTATACTTTATTTCAAATTTTTCATCGACCGCTGTTGCTTTTCCTGCGCCTTTTTTTTTGTTTTCATATTTTTTTTAATGTTGCACAGTTTTTGTATCCATCATTAGGTGAAATAGCCTTAAATTCAGCCACAACTTTTATCCAAGCACGGTTTTTTTCCTGAATTGTGGCCTGGTCAGTCTTTTTATTCTCAATAATATTTTGGTGTTTAGCAAGTATATTTAAAAGTGTCATTTTTTCTTCATTAAAAAAACTGGAACCGCGTTGTTTTCTACTGTCGCTCATTTTGATAACCTTTGAGGTGCGTGACAGAACTTTAATTTTTTTTTGGTTTGAGGTTAGACGAAAATGAAAAAATGAACTATTTTGCGAGAATAGTTTATTTGCCTGGCTTAGTAAAACCCGCTAAAAATTATGGCGGTTCAACAAACCAAATATAAGCCACGCTTAAATTTTTTAATTTGGCTTTATAAAGCCGAGCTTAAATTTCAATCGGTGCAAGCGGCCCTAAGAGCCGCTTGCACCGATCGTAATTTAAGCTTAGCTTTGAATTAATCTGGGATTTTTAAAATATCAACTTGCACCACCTACTAAACTTAGCTTAAAGAAGTCTAAGCGAGGATTATATAAAGCCGCCAAAATTATAGGCTTAAAGTAAAAAAGCCAGGTTTCCTAACCTTAAATTTTATTTAATATTTTTGCTATTTACATTTTTGTTTCAATTTGATGTATTGCGTGTGTTTTTTTTCCAAACATAAAATAAAATGAAATGAAGAATTTCATGACGATATGGACATTTTGTAAATATTGGAATTTGGATTTCCGAGACAAGTTTATGTAAGAATAATCCACTGAGCAATTGTCAGATTAACTCGCAAAAGATTTAGGCTGTACAATACAGTTCAGTATATCCTGGACCTGATACCACCTGACTTGGAATATCTGTACTACATAATATAGCAACTGAAATAAATGACCAGAACCACCAGATCATATTGACATAAATGAAATGAATTATTTGATTGACTTGGGCCAAGTAATTCCAGATGTGCTAAGGAAAAATCAAATCCCACAGTCAGAGCTGTCAAAGTACTCTTAAATAGTACTTCAAGTACAAGTACCAAGTATTCATAAAAATGTACTTCCATTTTCAAGTTAATTGAAAAAGTACTTGAAGTACCACCCAAGTATTTTACTTGAAGTAAATCCAAGTACTTGAAGTAAACCAAAGTACTTAAAGTAAAACAAAGTACTTGAAGTAAAACAAAGTACTTAAAGTAAAACAAAGTACTTGAAGTACACCAAAATACTTGAAGTACATAAAAGTACTTGAAGTAATTAAAAGTACTTTAAGTAAAACAAATTATACTTGAGTAGTATTTTTTGTAAGGAAGTTAGAGGGTTTATTCCTCAAAACGGGGTGTTCCAGCAACTCCTAAAAGCTTTAAGGACTGAACCCTACGTCATTGGAAAGTAGGCCAGTCGGTAAAAACTATAGTTAGGAAAACAAGTAGGGTTGCTAAGTGTCCCGTTTTATGTCGGGATCTTATGCATCCGATGTCCGAAATAATGTAAAATTTCGTATGTAAATTTATGGCAACAGGCCTACAATGCCGTACTCGGGTGAGCGCTTGGCCCTTAAACTATTATAAGAAATATTGGTTTTTCCCAAAATGGATTTTTTCCTGTGGTGAGCGCTGTAATGCAATACAATAGAAACAGCAGCGGTTGCGCGTATTTCTTGTTTTAACTTGTTTGTACGATTATCTAAGACGTGTAAATTCGAGTACTTGGTTGATTTTTTACTTCAAGTACTTTTTATTTACTTGAAGTACTTTTTTTTACTTCAAGTACATTGTAATACTTCAAGTACTTAAATAAATACTTCAAGTAATTTACTTGGTCAAATCAAGTAAAAATCCAAGTATCCTCAAAAAAACTAATCAAGTACAAGTACAAGTACCTCCTAATAAAAAGTACTTGAAGTAAAATACTTAAAATACAAAAAAGTACTTCAAGTAAAATTTTACTTGAAGTACTATAAGTTTTGACAGCTCTGCCCACAGCACACCCAACAAACTATGATAAACTATTTTTCAAATTTATAATATTCGAAATAAAATTATTTACTTATTTTATTGTTTAAATTTTCTTTTTTTTAATATCTGGAAACGCTATAGAAAGAGGAAAATTATTTATTCTACATTAAGCATTTATTTTGTAACACCAATAAGGTGAAATAGCGTCAAATTCAGCTTTAACTTTCATCCAAGCACGGTTTTTTCCTGAATTGTGGCCTGGTCAGTCAAAAGTGTCATCTTTTCTTCCTTTAAAAAATTGGTACCGCGTTGTCTTTTATTGTCGCTTATTTTTGTAGCCTGCTAAACATCTACAATCACCACAAGCCAGAAAATATAACATAAACATAACAACGACGTGCGTGACATAACTTTAAACTTCAAAATCTTCCGTGTAAAGTTAGTTAAAGGTGAAAAAATGAACTATTTTGCAAGAATAGTTTATTTACTTAGCTTAGCAAAACTCGCTAAAAATTATGGCGGTTCAACAAACTAAATATAAGCCACACTTATTTTTTTTAATTTGGCTTAATAAAGCCGAGCTTAAATTTCAATTGGTGCAAGCGGCCCTAAGTGTGCTGACTTTCTAATACACGAATCCGCCACAACAATAAGAAACATAAAATATCTACAATATAATATTTTTGTTACTTTCCTAAATTATTTTACCGATTACTTGTCTGTATAATTTTCACTTTTAAAAAAAATTAGTATATACGGGCAAAGGAATCAACTGCATCAAAGTTTTTCCAGGTAAAAATGCTATAAGAAAGACATACGTCTTTCGTACGGTAAATCAATATCTCTCAAATACAGAGTCAAATGTCGTGTTCTCAATATTACCCCAGTTTATCACGAAACAGAACTTTGATCGAGTTATAATGATACCAAATAGATATTTGGCACACAATAGTCCTAATAATATATGTCAAATATATAATAGAGAAATATTGCACAGCTAAATAAGGTCAGGAACTATAAATGCCGGCCTTATTTGGATATCTGAGTGTGCGCAGATACATTGTAAGATAAGGTCTCACTTAGTAAGGATATTTCCTGACTTTATTTATGTAGGTTTTAAGACGTACCTTATTTTAGTTTTAGTAGTGACTTATTTTAAGTTCGAAAGTGTTCGTGTAAATGAAAATATATTTACCTATATACAGGGTGCCCTGATAAGGTCGTCTCCGCATATCGAGAACCCTTTATCGCATAGCTGTCGGAAAAAATATTTATGGTAAAATCGGCCTCAGAAAATGCTGAAATTATTTTCTTAGTTTTTAATTCTGCGCTAAAAGGCGTAAAACTAGAACAAAATTAAAAACACGGATTACTTAAAAATAAGTCATATTAACTTATGTCGTTGATAGTTTCTCACAAACTATGTAAAATAAGGAAACTTTTTTCTTTTAAGCGTTTGTTCCTAACCTGTCAAATATAGAAAGGGGGGAGCGAATGTACATTTGGAAAAAATTGAATAACTTTGTTTCGGCTTAACCGATTTTAATAAACTAGGTTCTGTTTGAAACAGCTTTTACCAGGGCTTAAGATAAAATATTAGTATAACAAATTTATTTTTTTGTTTTATCCCCAGAGACTGATTTGTGTCAAGGTTACAGATTTTGTATTTTTTTGAAAAATTTAAAAGTAATGGTATTATTATTATAGACCCATTAAAAAGAGCATAAAAATATAAGAAAAAGGTGAAAACCGCATATCGATATCTTAATTAATTCTCGAGTTATTGCCGAAAAACTGAATTACTCGTATCCTTTCCTATTTTAAGCTGTCAAATAAACAACGCAGCGTTTTTATCGGGAGTGCCGGGACGTCAAAAATCACAGAAAACAGAGACGTCAAAAAATGACAAGTGCATTGTTTGTCAAACCTGATAATTTTATATTTAGTTCTTGTTTTTCACAGTTCATCGTTATAATTATTAGTATTAGTGTTGTTAATAGTTATTAAGTAATTTTAAATTATGTCTTATTCCACCACCTGAGGCATACGATATGCTCGGCGTTTATTTTGTACATTTTTCAAATGCCTCCATTGTGGCGAGACAATATGCCAGACGTTTGACAACTCGTTTAAGAGGAACTGGACATGTGCATCCTATTCCAGCACAATGAAGATACAATTAGCCAAAGCCCGTAGATAATAATCAGCTATTATTATCCACGAGCCGTGTAATTACAAATGCTGTTATTAAATTGATAATAAACAAATAATAAGGATATTATTGATATTATTTAATATTTGCAGAGCAACAAATGATTTTTCTTCTCATGGCAATCTGGATAAAAACGCCGCGTTTATATCTGACAGCTTAAAATAGGAAAGGATACAAGTAATGCAGTTTTTCGGCAATAACTCGAGAATTAATTAAGATATCGATATGAGGTTTGCCAGTTTCTTCACTTTTAATGCACTTTTTAATGAGGTTATAATTATAAAACCTTTGTATTTTAATTTTTCGAAAAAAAATGACAAAATTTTTAACTTTGACACAAATCAGCAAAAGCTCTTTCTAACAAAACTCAGTTTATCAAAGTCGGTTAAGCCAAAACAAAGTTATTCAATTTTTTTAAAAGTACATTCGCTCCACTGGCGGCTAGCGCCACGGATTCCACTTTGGCTTTCACATTGTGCGCATGGGCATAAGATCATATCAACTGCACCTAACCTAACATTTTTGTATTTTGTTAATTTGTATACTTCTGTGTTTTTGTTTAGTAAAAAATACGAGTATCAATATTATTTGTGTGATTTTTATTATTATTTGGTATAAAAATGGACATAATTTGCCAAATTTGCAATAAAATTTTCGTAATTTTCGAGAAAGTTGCTCCAACTCCGATTTTGACCAATTTGGTACACGGGGTTTTTTTGGTGCGCCGAATCAACGGCAAAATTTCGGCCTAGACAGTTTTTTTTCCTACTTTTAGTGATTTATCACGTCGTGGTTAGTTCTGGTTAGTTACTTTAACTAACCACGACCGATCAGAAAGGAGGGCTTTTGAATTTGTGTAAATTATTCCTACTTAGAAGTTATTAACAAAATTTAAATAATTTTCAATGTAGTATTTATTACGTCTAAAATATTATTAGGAAAAATATAAAGCCGATTTAACTAAACAGAACCAGCCGTGACCGACTAGAACTAAGGGCTTTTGAATTTGTCTACATTATCCCTACGAAGAAGTTATTAACAAACTTTTAATAATTTTGAATATGGTATTTATTACGGGCCGCAATAGGTCCATCCTGTTTGGGTCAACCAGGTAATCATTTATTAACTGCAAGTTTTATTCAGGCTAACCCTTATTTTGGGGTGCAATTTAGCTGTTATTTTTACCTGATGATTTGGGCCGCAATTTGACATATCCCCTTTATTTCTTACCGTTTTGGAAACCCCAATGATGATCAACAAATTTAAAACGCCCTATACACAACGGACGGCTAATAAAAATTAAAACATACTCTTTACAGAGTTTGATCAACTTATAATTCTTATATTATAACTATTTTTTTATCCATTAACCATTACTCCTTTAACACTCTCCAAAATATGCAGGGTGTAAAAAGTATAATGATCATAATTGTAATGGGCGATAGTGGAGCTCAAAACAAGTCGAAAAGCTCATATGACATATGTGTCAAAACTTGACAGATTTTTGTCTTAACGATGTAAAAGTTTGAGCTTTAAAAGCAATTATTTCTGAAGGCCTTAACCACTGGAAACTTTTCTCTTAATCGCTTATCAGTAGATTCATTTGCTAATAAAATAAACAAAGTTTCAAATGTTTCAATCTAGAAATAAAAAATAATAATAATAATAATATTTTTTCCCCAATTAAAAATGTAAAAAACAACAGAGCAACCTAGCTAGAAGCCTTGTGTAGTCAGTTGTAAATAAGTGTTCAACGGCCGCGACATTTTTGGTTGTTTTTAAATCGAGAAAAATACAGATATGTTATAAATTTACAACTGTAGTGTCCAAGATTTGTGAAAACGAGATGTGTGCAACCGAGAAATCTTATTCTTCAAGCAAAATAAAAAGTGCCGTTTTAAAACATAATAATTTGTGCTCTTAAAATGAATATTTTGCCTATTTGTGGTAAGAACAATTATTTTTTAATTACAAATATTAACCAAACAATAATGTATTGTTTTTTACATAAATTTAATTTCAAATTAAATATGAAAATAAATTGCAAGAAGTAAATTTTATTATTTGTATATAAATAAATCTCCTTAAAAAAGTGTAAATATGCAAAACTGTTTGTTGTCAATTTTTTTTAAACTTTGAAAGGCCTATTTCGAAAACAGTTAATGTTGACCCATATGTTTTTGGCTTTTTCGACTTGTTTTGAACTCCACTATCGCCCATTAAAATCGTGAGCATCATACTTTTTACACCCTGTATAAATTAACTAGCAAAGTTAAGTAATTAAACATCCCGCGAAAATCTAACGCATGCGTACAATGTAAAAGCCAAAGTGGAATCCGTGGCGCTAGCCGCCAGTATTCGCTCCTTCCCCCTTTCTATATTTGACAGGTTAGGGAAAAAAATCTTAAAACAAGAAAAGTTTTATTCATTTTTTAGGACTAGTTTTTACAACTATTTTGTGGAAAACTATCAACGACATAAGTTAATATGGCATATTTTTAAATAATCCGTCTTTTTAATTTTGTTTTTAGTTTTACGCCCTCTAGAGGCAGAATTAGAAACTTAAAAATAATTTCCAGTATTTTCTCGAGGTCGATTTTACTATAAATATATTTTTTGAAAGCTATGCAATGAAGGGTTCTCGATATATCGCCGGAGGACGACCGTATCAGGACACCCTGTATAAATATCCGTATCCATGGGAAAAAAATAAGCGTCTTCGATTCAAATATAAAAATATTGTTATATTTTATAGAGAAATGTTAATGCAAAACCCATTATGAAATCTAAAGAATCGAAGTATTGTACAAATAAATTTAGAAAACTTAATAAGTAAAAGTTTCATTAACCACAAGATATAATAAGAATAATAATAAAAAAGACGAAACCGTACACTACAATTAAATAATGGGTTCAGTCAACTAAATATTCACAATTAGTAAAACCAAAATTTCTTTCTCTTTTTTTATGACTAATACTAGTGTCAAAAAAAAATATGTGCAATACAGTACAAGCAACTATTTAAGTAAGGCAACTTGGAATACTTTTCTAATATTATATATGTTTTAAAATATAATCTATGTTTCTTATATTTACATTATTTCAAAACAGTATAAGTTGTCATACTTTAGTTTTCTTTTACTTTTCGAAGTTTTAACGATATATTGCTGTCGATTTTATACTATAACATAGTATTTTTATGATTTGCATTTCTCCATGAAGCCAAACAATATAGGGTCGCGAGGTTCCTATATTTTTCCATTTTAGAGCCAGTTTACTCAACATTTATTTAAAAATATATAGCAAACAGAGATATCAAGCTGGAATATGCTTTTTGTTTCGATATATTACGAAGTAAAATGGTATTGATTTTATTTTTTTGCACATAATAATTTGTTTTGTTGCCACTGCTTCTAAAAGTTACGTAATAGAAATCATCAAGTTATTTAGAAAATAATTTAGATTATGTTTTTTTTTACTTTAAAAAATTGCGCATTCTTTTACAATTAGGGAATTTCTATTTGTGTCAGGCCAAATTCCGGCCTGACGCAAGCGGTCTATATATTACATAAAAGATTTTTCCGTATATTTCCCCATATCCTAACTTTGTTATCGTTTCACATAAAGGTATGAAATTTAATATAAAAACTAACCTAAGTATTCTTATTACCTACGACAGAATTGGGAAAGTTATGTTAAATTTTAAAACTCGCCCATTTTACTATTAACTGACTGACTGACATTGACTCATAAAAATTCTGGGGCACTTTTCGAGGAATTATTTTTTTTAATTTGGTATGTAAGTAGGTTTAAGGGCACAAGTGAATGAAAAATTCTGACAACTGCACGTTTTTCGTCGGAATGCCCTGAAATAGGTAATAAGTATTATATATTAAAAAGGTATTTTAAAAGTTTACAAACTAATTGAGCTTGAGTTTTTGGGGCCATACCTATCTTACAACTTTAAATGTAGAAAGAATCATATTCACTGAACAACAGGAACTAATACATTTTACCTATCAGGTCCAAATCTCGCTCTACCCGGAAAAATAACTTTAAATCCAGGATAACAAAACTTATCTACCCTAAATCTGTCGAAAACTCATATTTCTTATTAATTTTTTTCTTTTAACTAAACTCAGAAAAAAAAGGGATCTCACCCAAAGCAGTAAAGTAAAATAAGGACCAAGTTCCTATCCAAATATTTCGGTCTCCTTAAGTTCTGATATCTAAATATAGACCAAGTTTTTTTTGACTTGCAAGTTATTTACTGATCTCTTTGTATTAATAAAAAAAACTGTCTGTATTAATAAAAAAGTACAGACATATCAGTAAAAACTTGTCAAAAAGAAATTGGTTTAATTTTAGATCTCAGTACTTTAAGAAACCGATTTTTTTTGTAACGTTAAAATTATGCTTATAATTAAATTTAACAAACTCTGTTATTTTTAAACTAGTTAATTTGCTTGGGCACAAAGAGAAAATCTTCGGTACTGGCATAGACTTCCAGGTCCCAGACACTCGAAGGCCTTCATAAACCCACCGAACCAACAATGTACTTTTGTCAAACTACTGGATCAATCAAGGGTACACCTTAAAACTCTAGTGGGACTGTACACGGGACACTGCAGATTAAAATACACATGCACAAGATCGGCCTAGCAAAAGACGCCAAATGCCGCATGTGCATGGAGGGGGATGAATCAGCAGAACACATACTGTGTTCGTGCCCAGCAATGGCACGACTAAGATTCGCAATCCTCGGCAATGACACCTTGTTGCCGGGAGAGGTGAAAGATATCTCTCCTAACAGGATTATCAGATTTATTAGGAGTCTGGACCTGGTGGGAAAATATAAAACGGTGTGAGCCACAATAGACCGATCGGTCGCAGTGGAAGGGTGTTATACCCACTCACTTTAAACCAACCTACCTACCTAGTACATTTTTAAACACACCGTTTTAAAACGCTATACTTTCTAGATCACGCTGAAATACATCATATCCATTACTAAACAACTCAGAAGAGGAGACCCCACTTTTTAACCAAGTTTTTTTCACACAGATAACGTCAAAATCTGCTGAGTTTCAGATAATCCATTAATTGTTATTTTTGGTGACCCATTTTTCCTTTCGCTTGCTTTTTGCGGCTGAAAGAATGTTTTCTCTCTCCCTCATGGGGCCTAATCGGACTACGATATTCCGGATCTTGTTATTCGAGTTTTTATTTAATTGAACTATGTGTATATATTCAATTTTTCCACCATATTTAAAAAGTTTTTATTTCTTCTTCAGAAACAACCTGTATTTTTACATCTTGTTATTCTGACATTTGTTTTTTATCGTTAATCTTGAAGTCCAGGTCTTGCACACAGTTGGAGTGTCCGTTATTATCCACGGTGAGTTTGTCAATTTTTCCAATATACTCATTAAACCTAGCATACTTTTTTTCAAAATCGCTTATTTTACTGCTACAAAAATTAAAGAAATCCATAAGCTCGCCTTGTTGTTCACGCAACTGTCTAAATTCCATCTTTATATCCAGATAGACTTGAACAAATCGCTGCTCCTATTCGACATTACCACAGCCTGACCGAAAGCCTGGTCGTGCACAACTGAAGCTATAAACTATGTTTATACATTGGCCGTAATAATACTGGCAACAAAAACCATTGTACTAAATTTCGTATTTTTTATGATTTTTTGCACAACATTTCAGACATTTTTTTAATGTTATGACCACCAAAAAAACTATCACAATATTCTAAAAATACACAACTTTTCCACAAACTGACATATTTTTTTCACATTTACCCCAATAAAAATAACGTTACTATACGTAACATTAAGCGATTTATGGTAAAATTAAATTTAGCGGCTTGATAAATCATATATTACTTAATATAAACGTTTAGATTGACATAAAAATATATATATATATATATATATATATATATATATATATATATATATATATATATATATATATATATATATATATATATATATATATATATATATACAAAGATTCTAAATTCTTGGGGATTCGGTCTAGGGCTGAAGTAAAACTCTTTTTTACTAAACGCCGAGCTTTCGGAAATTTATTTTTCCTTTTTCAAGGCTACAATATAAAGAAAAATTTTTTACAATCAAAAAATTAATCACAAATGCAAAATTATTGTTTAAAAACGATAAAAAAAATATATAGCAAAATATAACAATAAAACTTACGTGCAAAGTGAGTTTTCTTAAGGCTAGAGTCTTTATAAGAAACATAATCAATTTATTGTTTACATCTTAGTGCTCATAATTTTGAATTTAAATTTTTAACATTTATACATCCTGGTGTTTTCTAGAACATCTTGAAACATACTGTTAAGTTAATACATATCGAAATCAATAGCAGTAGTGGTATTATCAGGACAAAATTCCTTTGTAGGTTTTTTTCTTTTTTTTGTTATTATGTCGAAAAATATGTATAAAGTGTGCATGTCGGAAATTTTACAGAAAATTCTTTTAAAATTATTTAGGATTTTTTCTTTCTTTATATTTTATTATACAATAATTTAAAAATTTTTAAAAAATTTAAAAAAAGTAAGGATGGATACAAAAAAAAAAATTTTTTTCTAAATTAATTATTGTTTTGTTTTAAGTTTTCTAATAGGCTAGAATAGATTATGCTTAGATCGTCAATATCTTTTCTTTTATTCATGCAACAACTATCCAGGAAAATCTCCACCATTTCTAAAAACTGTCTTTTGTTTTTGTTTTTTTCTGTATTAAGTACCTTTGCATTAGCAAAATCTATGTTATGATTGGTCATAAGGACATGTTCTGATAGGGTACATGTTTTTTTATTGAGTCTGCAATCGCTCTTATGTCTGGTAATGCGTTGCTGTAAAACAGTGGAAGTTTGTCCTATATAGTTACTGTTGCATTCTATGCATTGAAGAGAGTAAACAACATTCGATTTATTTAAATCTCTATCTGTATCTATAAGAAAACTCACTTTGCACGTAAGTTTTATTGTTATATTTTGCTATATATTTTTTTTTTATCTGTTTTTAAAACAATAATTGCATTTAGATTAATTTTTTGATTGTAAAAATTTTTCTTTATATTGTAGCCTTGAAAAGGAAAAATAAATTTCCGAAAGCTCTGCGTTTAGAAAAAAAAGAGTTTTACTCAGCCCTAGACCGAATCCCCAAATTTAGAATCTTTGTATTCAACTAGTCGGTCAAGACTACCCTTCCACTTTATATATATATATATATATATATATATATATATATATATATATATATATATATATATATATATATATATATTTAAATATTCATATATATATATATATATAATATAATATATATATTATATATATATATATATATATATATATATACTGTGCAATCTGCCCGTTTTTGTGTATTCAGAACTTTTTTATCCTTAACCGATTTTAACCATTTTTGAATATGTAATAAAACAAATATTTTTTTTATTTAAATCTATTTTTAATTTCAAACAGGTACAGCGTGCGCCAAAAATATTGTAGTTTTTGTAAAGTAATGCATTTAGGATACTTGCGTTAAATAATTATTTTTTTCTTACTTTATTTTTATATGAAAGCCTAATCGGATCGCTCATAAGTCATAACCATAACTAATATTTTCCGAAGGCGCTTATTGTTACACTTTAAAGCTAACTCTAGAATTCCTTTAGGAACAATGTCCCGACTTCATTAAGCTAGAATACTGGCTGTATATGGAGACAATTAGAAAATATGGTTTATTATAAATTATAACCATACGTTTAACAGAGTAGCACAGCAGCTTAAAGATAAAATTAAAGAATGTTGGGCCGAATTGTCCAAAGAGATAATTCAAAGGCCAACTTAAATGTGGCGCTCCAGGCTGCGAGCAGTGATGGACATTAGTGGGGGACATATTCACCACAGCTTTTTATAAAATTATTTTATTTTATAAAATAATTATTATTATTTTATTTAAAAATAATAATAATAAGCAACATTGTTTCTTTTTTTTTTTGGTTTCAGTTTAATTTTTCTTGGTAAAATATACTTAAACCAAACAAAAGAGGCTCTGTTTTTTAATGTTTTTCTACCACGTCTTTCTTTAATTATTAAATAAGCCATTAATTTTTCTCTAAGTGCATAAAAGTCATTGTCAATTTAGTTACTGCCATTTGATTATTACAAAATTGATGTGACGGGTTTTAGATAATATTGATTAAGAGATTTATTTAATCTACTTATCAAAATAATTCGGTAAGTCATTAATTTTCCAAAGCTCTGTGATTAAAAATTAAGACAGAATTAATAATTTACCCAAATCATAATCTCGCGCAACGACCCTAAATGCATTACTTTACAAAAACTACAAAATTTTTAGCGCACGCTGTACCTTTCGAAATAAAAAAGATTTAAATTTTTTCAATCCATATATATATATATATATATATAATATATATAATATATATATATATATATATATATATATATATTATTATTATTATATATATATATATATATATATATATATATATATATATATATATATATATATATATATATATATATATATATATATATATATATATATATATAATAAAATACTATATATATATATATATATTATAAATGATCTATATTAAGTAATATATATTGTTAATAATTCAGGAACTCATCCGGATAACTGGAGACACTGTCTTAAATTAAAAAAAATGTAGCTTTTAATGCACTAAGGAGAACTACATTACTTTTTTTAAGATACCTACTTAATTTGGCCTGCCTAATGTAACTCCAAAACAATAATTGCTAAGATACCAGCAAATAATTATTTCAAAACTACCTTCTTAGTAATGTGTTTTTCGCTAAATACAATTACTCAAATCTTGCCTGAAGTATAATTTTTCGTACAAGCACTACTTTTAAAGAGTACTGAGGACTCTTTTGTTTTCTACAGCGAACCTGTTTTAACTTAAAAATGGCATAACAATTTAAAGTATTTCCGGCTAAACTTATTTTCTTATTCATTTCTATTCATTAATTAAGGCAAAAGGTTAAGAATTGCTTTTAGAGCGAAACAATTCATTATTGTGCACAGTTAATTGCTGCCTTTGTCATAATAGTTTATAAAGGTTTGTGTTGGCAATTTATTATTAGTGTTTAGTTATTTTAAAATTAATAGATACAAAACTCAGACAACCAACAAATCTTTTATAAGGAAATTTACAGAAAAACGTTTTAATTAAAGCTAAGTTTTTTTGTAAAATATTTTAAGTTTTATTAGAAAATTAAAATTAGTTACACGAATTGGTTTTAAACATATTTTTTTTAATGAGTGGTAACAAAAATCAGTTCTGAATTGTATATATTTTTATTGGAACATTTTTGGGTTAAAACAAAAATAAAAATACAATATTGTCCACATTTTAGTAGGTTACTTTTATTTTTTTCTTAGCTTACAAAGAGTTATAAAGACTTACGTATAATTTAGATAGGAAAAATAATTTTAAGGATACTTAATATTAGTATCTTGCAAATATGTACCAAACTTATAAATGATATCGTCAAAAAAAAACGATCTACAATTTGTTAAAAAAAATGTGCATACTTTGTATTTTTTTATCTTGAGATATTCCACGAAGGCTAAGGCCTAAGCACTAACGTATAGTCTGTCTCAAAGTATATCGTTATGGCTTTTGACGGAACATACCCCAATAAACCTTTAACGATTTTATTACCTATTGTTATTGGGTAAACACATTTTTTCATAAGGGCAGGGGTGGGCCAGGTATTTCTTGAATATCAACCATTAGGCATATAAATATTTTGGCTAATATTTTAGTGGCAGTGTTGAATAACCGTTTTTACTGTGCATTTCGAAATCAGGTTGTGAAAAACATGTATGAAACATTAATCAGTAAAGGTCTAATTAAACAAGAAGCTTTAAAAGAAACCTGTCTACTTACAAAAACTCCAATATCATCGATATTATTAGTGAAGAATTGAACAAAAGAAAAAAACGTAGTAATTTTCAATCTCAGCGTATAGACAATAGTGATCAGGACCTAATTAGAAGAAAAATATATTGTCTTTATGAAAGCGGAGTTATTTCTACCTTGAATAAACTGAAAAAGAAGCTAGACGAAGACGAAACCAATATAAATATTAGCCGTGCCATCCTCCATAGAGTTGTTTGTAAAATGGGATTTAAATCCCGCAAAATAGACAAAAGACAAGTAGTAATGGAAATCGCACAGATTACGCACTTGGAGATTTAATTACCTTCAAATAATTAAAAGATATAGGTTAGAAAACAGATCCATAATTTATCTTGATAAAACATGGTTCGATACACACGACACAGTATCCAAAGGATGGGTTGATTCTATCAAAACTGTCAGACGAAAGCACCTTCAAATAAAGGAAAACGCATTACCGTAATACACGCTGGTTCAAAAGACGGATTTGTCCCAAACTGGTTGCTGTTGTCTGCAAAGAATATTAAGGATTCTAGTTTCGATTATCATGAGAATACAAGTGCAGAACATTTTGAAAACTGGTTTCAAAATTATCTTTTAAAAAATATTTCAAACAACAGTGTTATTGTCGTGGATAACGCAAGCTACCACAGCCGTCTGCTACACAAAGCACCAGCTTCATCAAGTTCAAAAACTGAAATCCGGAAATATTTGTTAGAAAATAATATTAATTTTGAATTCAGTTACAAAAAACGCATCTTTTGGAAGTCTTAAATTCATATGCAATTAAAAAACAATATGTATGTGATAATTTGGCTGAACAGGCTGGCCATACTGTCTTACGGCTTCCTCCGTATCACTGTATGTTTAACCCCATAGAGCATTTGTGGAACCAAGTAAAATCAAAGATCAGAGCATAAAACGTTACACCTACTTTAAGTCCCAATGTTATAAATTTGATAAAAAATGTAATTACTAACATACCAAATTGAGAACTCTTACATTTCTATCCAAAACAACATTAATCCTATTGTAATTAATCTCAATGATGACTCTGATAGTGAAACAGAATTGGATTTAGATATTTAGATTGAAAATGTAATTATATATAGATTATGCAGTTATAAAATTATTAAAACTTTCATATATTTAATTTCTTAATGTAATTTTAAGATTATACTTACCTAAATAAACAATAAATTATAAATCTTTTTATTATTAAAGTCCGTCCCTAATGATCTGTCCTTTAATACCTACCAATCCGCAGTTTTATTGTTGTCGGCAGGTATAATCCATAAATGAAGGCAAGAGCTAACACGGTATACTTTGAGACAGACTATACCATGGGTGTCTGAAGTGTGGTAGTAGGAAATTCACACGAGACTTAAAGATTTGAAGATTTGGTGGAAAAGAAAAAACTTCTGCTGGTAGCAGATTCAATAGTCTGGACACTCTAGGAATGAAGTTCGAATAAAGTGGAAAGTTCGGGGCCTATCAAGTTGGACTGTAAAAGGATGCATAAAAGTGACACTTGGTCTGTTGGAAGCTGCCAAAGGAGAAATTATAGTGGCCAGCTCTTCGGAGCAGAAGACGTAAAAATACCCATAAAAAAGGAAGGAAGGTTTTCTGTAAGTGTGGGATCAGTAATAAGACGAACAGCTCTTCTCTGGATGGTATGCCATCTAGCCCAGAATATACCAAAATTTTTACATTATGGTATTAAATATACAGTTTATATATTGTGGCGTTTTAAAATCTTGGATATATCCTTATCCTTAGTACATTTTTAATAATATTATTGTCAACAATATGTACTGCTTCTTTCTGTTTTGTGTCTTGGATATATGAAAAAGGTAAATTATGCTGGTAGGTGCTAACCGTAAGGTCTCGTAGATATTCCAAATTAAGGTATGTGAACCATTGATATGTTCATGATACCTGCCACATCTTTATGGTAACTTAGCTATTTTAAGAATCTCTTGGGGACATTCAGCATTTGCCCCATTTATGGTAATTGATAAAAAATACCGGTTAAGAATTTTAGCGCAAATACGTAGTTGAGTTTTGAGATGAACTGCATGTGTAGCAGTGATTTTGTTACCCTTAATTGCCTACATTTTTCTAACTATTGGGTGCCGGGTAGTTCTCATATTTTTATTTTGCCAGCGTTATAGGTTTCTTTATATAGGCAATAGAGTAGGATACATATGGTATAGCCCCACATTGACAAGAGAACGACAGCAATTTCCCCTATTCCACTTTCAATACGACGACGAACGACGGCGCACAGTGGGCCGAATGATAGGGTAGGCCGGACATTCATTAGTATCTCCGTTTCTACTGGTCCTATAGTATTGCGTCTGGTATCGCAATCTAATACTCTATTAAACTAAATGATATGCAATTTTTTAAGCAATTTTCCGAGTTGCAATATAACGGGTAGAATGACTTTTAAATGTACATACATATTATGTATCTCTTGCTAAATAGAGAATCGTGGTTTGTAAAGACATAATATCAACATAGGTTTCATAAATTTTTATATTTTTAATAAATTAAAATTCACAAACGCAAAACTAAAACCATAAACAAAAATATATCTAGAATTAAAAATTTTTAAAAATCGATGTACCTATTTAATTTGATAATAAAAATTTAAAGCTGGAAGAATATATATTTAAAAATTCTCAAGTTCTTTTTGTTTCCATTAGAAGTTCTTTTACTTCTAAAGAGATTGTTTTTAAACGATCGTAATCGTTCTTAAGTGTTGGCCTTATATGTGATATCAAAGAGTCTGGATTAATTAACAAATTATTGAGGATATCTCCATTGGTAGCCGTCCTTTAAAACTTTCTTGAAAAAGATTCTCTATATGCTCGTAAGTATTTATGGTTAACCTCCTGAGCATCTTCTGACAGCATAACAATTAATGCAATAACCAGCTTGACTACTTCCGGGCCATGAATTACCAGTTTGTGAACTGTTACTACATAGCAGTTTTGCTAAATCCAAACAGCATTTTCAATGAATTTAATTAAGATAAACAAAAATTATTGAAAAAACTATTAAGTTAGTTTTTATACTTCAGGACACATAAAACATAAAGAATAGACCTATATTTAAAAAAGAAAGCATAAAAGTGCTTAAAACTTAAATGATAAATTAAAGGTATGTACAATTTGGCAACAACCTTTTGGTTGTTTTTAAACAAATTTAGCATTCCTTAAATTGTTTTACTCTATTTTTTTATCCTGGTTTAACAGTAGTTTGCTTTTAAAGAAGATAATTAAATAACAAACAGAAGCAACAACTATTGGGATTAAAATGTCAACAAAGGCGCGTATATATTAACACTAAAAATAAAAAAATTAATAAATAAGCAAAATAAGACAAGATCCGACTCCTAAAAAGCATACCAAATGGTATTTTTTCCGGCAAATACCTCAATGTAAAAAATAGGGATTTTTAAAAACTATTTGTGCCAGTTTTTAATTTATTATAATTCCCTTATTGTGTACTGGAAGCAACAATAATTTATAAAATGAAATAAGAGTTTACGGCCGATATTTTTAAGCCAAGGGTTTTTTTGAAATACGCTTTCTGTAAAACCAATACAATAATATGGCTATAAATCAATCTGCCTAATTGGAAAGGGTTTATTTTGTACTAACAATACAATAAAAATTCCAAAGTAAAGGTTTTAGTTTTTTTCCCAATGTCCAACATTACTGTAGGATCGCCCCACTGTGCGGTGATTCAGTACAAGTGTCCAGCTATTTTTGACAGTGTTGCCATTTGGTAAAATATTTATTAACAATTTTAGAAATATTGTAAATATCATATATTTTACCAAACTGAACTAGACTGGGACTAGACTGGGACTAGACTGGGACTAGACTGGGACTAGACTAGGACTAGACTGGGACTAGACGACAGACCGGACCAGACTGGACCAGACTAGGACCAGACTGGGACCAGACGGACAGATGGGACAGACGACAGACGGACCAGACGGACCAGACAGACCAGACAGACAGACAGACCAGACCCGGACAGACAGGACAGACAGGGTAGACAGGACAGACTAGGACAGACAGGACAGACAGCCCGACAGCCAGACCAGACCAGACAGGGCAGACAGGACAGACCAGGGCCAGACCAGACCAGACCAGACCAGGACCAGACCAGACCAGACCAGACCAGCCGACCAGACCAGCAGACCAGACCAGGACCAG
>JAHBCN010001510.1:0-115513 GCA_019359885.1 Listronotus oregonensis
AAGAGTTAACCTTTTTGTACCAACATTATTTCCCCTTCCCCTTTTGTAAGTTTGTTCCTTAAAAAAACCTTTATTGTAGGCCTACGCAAGTCCATAAAAAAAACCATTTAACCGATAGGTGATAGTGTATTACACGATCTCTTTATTGATCCCGCAAAGCAGAACCCTTTAAATATACAGAAAGCGTTAAACTTCGTCGTTCTTGAATGTCAAAAACCGTGTTGACACTCGCAAAATTTTAACAGTTTCAAAACCTTTTAGGGGTACAAAGACTGGGTCTTGAAACAAACCCTATATTTTATTAGCCCCTTTTTTGCTTTAAATTTTTTTAAAATTTTATTTTTTACTTTATTGTTTATTTTACTACCTAACTTAATTTATATATGTATAGAAACACAAAATTAATAAAAAAAATCATATCTAAATATAAAAAAAAAGATTTATTTTTTCCAATTGGGAAAAGTGCCATTTTTCGTAGCAAGCAGAGCTAAATAATGAAGTTATAAAAAATAGTGTTTTAACGCGTTTCACACAATATTTTTTCTAATTTTAAATATGATATAATTTCTTTTAATTCAAGTTTAAAATATAATAAATGTTTCAAAACTCATTGACGTTGTTAAATATCTTACTTTTCATAACCATTTGCGAAAAATTTTACTTTTTGTAACTATTATAAAAAGTTATTTAAGTTAATAGTTTTGAAAATTCACAAATGTAAAAATTTAAAAAAAATATATTTATAAATATGAATTAATGTTTATAGACATTTCTAAGCCGGACTGGTCCTTTATTTCAAAACGCTCTAAAAACCTTATTTTTTTTAGTGCGCGTTAGCGTAAACTTGCCATAAATGCGATTAGCGATTACAACTTTTTTGGGCATCTAGGGCCCAATACAAGCATGTTCAAGATCCAATGAAAAATTAGATTATAAACTTATAATTATAGAACTTATAATTAAAATGAACCTATAACTTTAGCGTACAGAAAACATTATTGGAATAAGGTAAGCATTTAGGGTTAACAAGGTTGGTGCTTTACATAAAGTTCATCACATCACAAAATGCAAAAAACCATAAGCTTTATCATTATATTGCTATGTTTGTTAATTTCATCAATTAGCCATAATATTTGATATATATGTCAAATAAATACATGTAGCTTTTGTTGATAACAATTTAGTTACAACTTTTTCCAATACACAGCCTTTCCCCCTTTTACCCCTTTTTTTTTAAATAAACAACTAATGTAATGAAAAAAAATCATTTAAATATTCAAACTTTATGGCTAATTGAAAAAAAGAATAAAGTGGAATCATTTAGCCTTATCATTATCATTATCATTATTAGCCTCTGTACGTAATTTTCATGACTTTAATTTGTAACAGGTTGAAAGGTGTTGAAGTTGTGGTGATTACCTGAATATGACTATATAGTTTTAGACTCGAAAAAATTGCAGGGGTGGGGGGGGGGGTTAAAAGTGCAAAAAATTTTTTTTCGCTTCTGCAAGCCATTGTTAATTTTAAGGAATACGTTTAAAATGTTTTGTAGGTATTAAAAAACCTAAATTTGACCCGGCAAAATTATTTTTATTTGTTTATGAAAAAATAAAAAAAAACCGTTGAAAAAAGCCTTTTTTTGAAATGTTGATAATTATTGCAAAAATATTTTTTTTTCCTTTCTGTCAATGCAAAACATAGTTTTTTTGTTTATTAAAGGAGGTTTAAAGGTAATTTAAAATTTAAATAAATAAAATAACTCATTTTTTCAAAATATTTTTTTAAAACTTTTATATTTTTTTGGTTTAAAATTTTAATTATGCGGGGGGCCTGTTGTTTTTAAAAAAAAATACCTTTTTTCAAGGTCAAAAGAAGGACTTATTATTATTTTTTTTTTTTGGATCTAAATTAGTAAAAGATAAGTCTTGAAAAAGCCAAAGACACTTTTTACCTAAAATATTTATAAACAAAAAAAATACCACTAGATTAGAGCTCTAAAATAAAAAAAAACTTAATTATCTTAGCAAAAAAAATTTCCATCATGCCTTAGAACCTCTCATTTAATTAAGTTAAAAAACCAGTTTTTTAATGGCAGAAATGGGGAGAAAAAAAATTTTTCAATAATTTTTAACATTTCAAAAAAAAGGGTATTTTTAACGATTTTTTTTTTTTTTTTCATAAATGAATGAACCAAATCAATTTTAGCCGAGCTCAAATTATAGATTTTTTTAATCCAAAACATTCTAACGTATTCCTCTAAAATTAACAATGCGCTTGCAAAAGCGAAAAACACGTTTTTAGCACTTTTAACCCCTGAATTTTTTTCGAGTCTAAAACTATTAGTCATATTCAGGTAACCCCTTACAACTTCTAACACCTTTCAACCGTTAAAATTAAGTCATAAACAGCCCTTATTTTTTAAAAACCCTTTTTAAAAAAAAAAGGCATGCTACATAAAATATG
Source organism: Listronotus oregonensis (assembly GCA_019359885.1). Taxonomy (NCBI): domain Eukaryota; kingdom Metazoa; phylum Arthropoda; class Insecta; order Coleoptera; family Curculionidae; genus Listronotus; species Listronotus oregonensis. The sequence goes on from JAHBCN010001510.1 coordinate 2,464, forward strand.
TTTATAATTTCAAGGAGAATGCAAATTTTAAATAAAAAAATAGAAGACTTATTTAAAATAGATAGTTAAAAGAAAGTTTTTTTTTTTTAAAATATTTCAAACTAACAAATAAACTATTTTACTAAACTTGTTTTTTCAAACGAATAAAAAAATTTAAAGGGGGGGTTTCAATTAAAACGGACACCCTTAAATCATGACAACACTAATATGGAAAATGTGGTAGAAGTAAGAATATATTCAATAATTAAAAAAGCCCAAAAATATCAACTGTAAATTAAATGCAATAATGTCGAAATTATTGCATATTACTGCATCTGGAGCTCGAACCGTAGGAACATGTGCACATGGAGCAGGACTTGCGTGGTTGTTGAGTTATGCCCAAGACACAAAAGTGTAAGATTTTTGTCAACAGCTCTGCTGGATAACATTATGGAAGCGTGTTATCGACACAAAAAATAAATTGATGTAAAGTTCAAATAGTTTTTGTGATTGGGTAATTGGTTGCGGCAAAAACAATTTTGTTTGAACTAGTTTGGTAATAAATAAGGGACTCAATAAATTTTTTTTAATATGTTAAAAAAAAAGTTTTGAATAATTTTATTAATACATTTTAAAGTACAAGGTGGGTTTTACTTTTTTAAAAATAATGTTTAAAAATGACACATTTCTAAAAGTTGCTAATGGCCTCTTTTAAAGTTGTCTTTTAACTGTCCTAGGTGAAGGATCGGTTTGGACGATATCTTTTAAAAATCCCCTTAAAAAATCTAGGGGGGTAAGATCTATGTTTGGAAAAAAAAAAAATATCCCCACTTTTTTTAGGATGCCCTGGCCTCCCGTAACTGTGATAAGCCAAGGTACATAATGCTCCGCCAATTTTTGACTCAACTTTTCCAAACTTTCGGTTATAACCCGGGGAAGACATTTCGACAACATTGCGTTTAAAAAGAAAAAAAACCGTTCCGTACTTTTAAAATGTATTGATAAAATTATCCTCAAACTTTTGATTCTGTTTTTATAACATGTTAAAAAGGGAAATTTACTTCAAGTCACCCTGTATGTTCTATAGTTTTGTAGCGGATTCATGTTTTAATAAGTCATCGTTGGGTTACTGGTATGGAAAGTTTCGAAAGAATGGGGCCACTTCGGTCTTGGTCGAGGGGTATATCGAACTAAGTGTGCTCAGTCCTATTGACCCCTATGAACTGGCAGATCGCCCGAAACAGAAAAAAGAAAAAGCCCCCTAAAAAAATAAAAAAAAATTAAAAACTAATCTACGTTTCGGTTGCAAGTCGGCCACTATTCTTAGAATGAAATTAAATGAAAAACAAAATATAAATTAAAACTTAATTAGAAGGGTTAGTGACCATATGTGGGCCTGGGACGCCGGCTGTACTCCGAAAATTTATGCACAGCGTTGGAATTTTTTTTGGTGGGTCAAAATAGCTGGAAATTATTTTGAAGTTTTTAAATGGCCGCGGGGGTAACTGCAATTTTTAATTAAAAAATAGTTTTTTGAATTTTGCTATATTAACGTAAAAAAAAAACCTGATCTTTAAAGTCGAGGATAATCAGAACCTTTTTGTTTAACAATTTAGCTGTATCTCTAAAAAAGTGTGAGGGGTATTCAAAGGCCTATAACACACCCTGTATCTTCGAAAAGGCTAAGCCGATTTTAACAAATTGGGACAGTTAAAAAGGGTTTTTTTTGGGTATAAACCCTAAAATATTTTAGGTTTTTTGTTTTATGTCGCCGCTAGAGGTTTTTTCGACATTATGAAGAAATGGTTAATTTTCAAAAAAAATGCATTAGTATATTTTTTTCTTTATGAAAAGGTAGCTAAATAATGTAAACTGGCATCTCGATATCTTTTCCTTACCAAATATTTAGACCAAAGCAAATTTTATACGTCAATATCTCAAAAACTATTAAAGCTACAAGAAATTTTATAAAACCTAAATTGTGTACTTTTACAAAACCTACAATTTAGGTTTTATAATATTTTTATCTAAATGCAGTTCTTTATGAGTTATAATCAAAAAAACGAATTCTAGGGGTATACCTTGAAAAAATCCTGAAAATTTGATTTTTTGAATATAACTCGTAAAGTATTGCATTTAGACGAAAATACTTTATTATCTAAATTTAAGGTTTTGTAAAAATACATAATTTATGTTATATAATATTTCCTGTAGCTTTCATAGTTTTTGAGATATTGACGTATCAAATTCTCTTTGGCCTAAACTTTAGGTAAGGGATAAGATATCGAGATACGGTTTTCGCGAGCTTGTTTAGGCATTATTTAGCCACTTTTTTATTAAAAAATACCAATGTATTTAATTTTTTTGAGAAAATTAACCATTTCTGCCGGAATATCGAAAAAAGCCCTCTAGCGGCGACATGTGGAACTAACAAAACTTCAAATATTATAAAATTTATAGCCTAAGAAAAGCTTTTCTCAACTAGCCTAAGCTTGTTAAAATCGGCTTAGCCGTTTTGAAGATACAGGGTGTGTTTTACGGAAACCTTTGAATACCCCCCACCACTTTATTTTTAGAGATACAGCAAAAATTGTCAAACAAAAAATGTTCAGATTATCCTCGACTTTAATGATCAGGTATTTTTTTGTTAAGTTAATATAGCAAAATTCACAGAAACATCACTTTTTTGATTCAAGATTGCAGTTACGCCCCCTAGCGGCTATTTCAGAAACTTGAAAATAATTTTCACCAATTTCTCTTGACCACTTTTCCTAAAAATATTTTTCCCCAACGCTGTGCGATAAACATTTTCTGAGATACAGCCGGCGTCCTTTCTTATTTGGACACCCGGTACAGGGAATTTAGAATAAAATCAAAATATAAAACAATTAACTCTTCGGTCCAAAGATAACAAAAAGAAAAGCAATCTATTTTCTTTTTCAAAAACATTTTAAGCGAGTAACCAAACAAGAACATAGTTTGATAATATTACACGCAACAGCAAAACAAAACTTTAGAAACCACCTAGGTGCAACCTAAAATGTGTGTTTTAGCAATCCTTAGTTTCTTTCGACAAATAACCAATGCTTTTGACAAAGTGTAAAAAATAATTTTAACCCGCTAATCAATGGTTATATTTCATTGGGATAATTAAAAATGGTATTTACTATTCCATAATTCCAAACTAGATGTATCAAAATAAATAGGTATCTAGTGTCAGTCTTTAAATTTTGTTTACCCTAAATACCTACAGTTTTCCAATTATTGGGTGCTAAGTATTTTAATATTTTAATAATGGTAACTTTATAGGTTCGTTTTAACTAAGGGTTAATATCACATAAAACTTGTGTTGTGAGGACCAAAAAAATTAACACATTTTTTTAACTTATTATTAAATAGATTTTTTTCTTCTGTTTCGTTTGGGCAGATGAGTTATAATTGTTTTCCATTTAAACCTAAGAAACTGATTATGACGTGAAAAGTGCAATAAAAAATTGTAACTTAAAGTGTTTTGATTTTTCTTTTTTGTTTTAATCATCTTAAACATGCTTGTATTGGTACATTTTTTTTACTGTTGGATTAAGACCACCCTGTAGATACTTTGCGGGGTGGAAAACTGCAAAACCTATTTCTATTTTCTAAAGTTATGTATTTTTAACCAAATAACCATGTTTCAACCTGTTATTTATGTTTTTCTTAAATTTATTTAAAGTTAAGTAATATAATCTGATTTTTTATGTTTTCCAACGGCGTATCTTTAGGCAGCCCTTACTCATGATATGACTGGTGACCCCCCCATTTTCTGTGCAGCAGAGATAGGGTCTCAAACACATCATAATCTTAAAAAAAATACCAATGCCGGTTTTAATTAATTATTAGTGCGGGGTTCTTTACAAGGTGGAACCGTATTTTGGCTATTTCTAAAATAAAAAGTTTACGATATGAACAAAATAAAGGTATATTTTTTAACTGAATTGACGTATCTAATTAAAATTTTTGCAGTTGTTTAGAATCGCGGCCCCACCTATTCTTGGCCATAACCAGAGCTGTCAAAACTTGAAGAACTATTTTACTTTAAGTATTTTTCTGTACTTGAAGTATTTTACTTCAAGTACTTTTTATTAGGAAGTACTTGTACTTGATCAATTTATAACAAAATTTTTACTTGATTTGACCAAGTAAATTACTTAGTATATTTCTAAGTACAGGAAGTTTTACGATGAACTTGAAGTAAAAAAGTACTTTAAGTAAATAAGAAGTACTTGAAGTAAAAAAAAATCAATCAAGTACACCAATTTATTAAACCGTTAGATAATTGCGCAAACAGGTTTAAACAAGAAGATCGCCCGACCTTTGCTGACTCTGATACATTATAGCTCTCAATTTAATTGCCAACGGCACCAAGAATGGTAAAATTACAAGTATTTTTAAATACCTTTAATATTATAGGTACTTTAAAAAGACATTAAAATATTGTTTTTGGAAAATATTTTTTATCCGTTTCTAACTCGATTTATTTATTTAAAATTTAATTTCACAATCATTATAGCCACCACTTTCTTCCTTTCAATTTTTCTACCAGTTTCATTATTTTTTTAAATACGAAACCAACTTGTTTTAATTAATACTTATAATACTTAAAGGTTTATGACTTTAGGGTACGTGCAATACTTTAACATACGAAAAATGATGATTTATTAAAAGGGTAAAACTGCAAAAAATATTGGGTTAATCGCCAGTTTTGAAAGATCATAAGGTTTCAAAATATAAAATAAAAAATGCATTCGGATCTAACTAAAAAATTATGTTGGACCTCCAACCCCGAAATATTTTCTAAAAAATAACTTTGCTAAAAATCTCAATACATTTAACTTGATGTTATTAAAAAAGATACTAGTCAAGTAAAATTACTTTTACTTTCAGTACTTTTATTTACTTTGGTTTATTTCAAGTACTGTGTTTTACTTCAAGTACTTTGTTTTACTTAAAGTACATTGTTTTACTTTAAGTAAAATACTTGGGTAGTACTATAAGTACTTTTTGAATTTACTTGGAAAAGCAAGTACATTTTGAACCAGTACTTTTACTTGTACTTGAAGTACTTTTAAAAAAACATAAACTTGGTACTTGTACTTGAAGTACTATTAAGGGGTTCTTTGGCAGCTCTAGCCATAATAAATCGAAAAATAAAGATATTAACATCTTTTTTTTTTGTTCTATTTTACGGTAGATTTACGAATCTTTTAAGAAAAATAAAAAAAAAATATTGGTGTTAATTTTTATTTTAAAAATAAAAAATTGGTATTGTTTAGGTTTTTCTTTTATAAAATTTTATGTATAGGGACAAATAATTAAAAATATATATATATATATATATATATATATATATATATATATATATATATATATATATATATATATATATATATATATATATATATATATATTTATGTAAGGGATCAAATTCTAAATCAAAATTAGGATTTTAAATTTTTTAAAATTACTCTATTTTTGATGGATATAAAAATAATAATATTTTACAACACAAATAAAATTATTTATGCTGATTTTACATCCCAAATAGTGGGGATGCAATTCTAAAAAATTCCATAAGTATGTCCCTAAAGTACACTCGGTACGCAAGTAATCCGGGTTCAATTCTCGAAGACGTATATATACCAAAGGCCTTTTCTGCACCAAAAAAACGTTTTCAAATCGGTTAAACATCTGAAAATCCGGCACCCACGGTTCCGGTAGTTAGGCTTTATATATGCCTTGGTTACTTGTTATAAAGATTGGAAAAAATTTGCCCACATAAACACTTAACACATTAACACATAAGACTGCGTTAAATTCGTCAAAAGGTCATAAAAACCAAATAACGTACAACTTTGAATCACCTGGTATATTACCATTTATTTAAAACAAAACAAAAGTTTATTTTAATCGTTCTAAAAACCCGCTGGAACAGTAAATTTATATTTAACTTGCATCTTGGCGATAGTGTAAACATTTAAGTTTGTATATGTTTTCGTTTATAAAGATACGATCTGATACATCAATTTTTCTAAAATTATTTTTTAAATTTATATTTAAGCGAACATTGTTTTATTTTTAATAAAAATTTAAATATTCTTTATTAAAAACTTGTAGAATTAATAAGGTTGATATGAAGTAAAAGTTTTTAGTAGGGTACAGTGTCATTATTATTCTTAATAGTTATTTATGATACAAGTGCTAAAAATAACATTTTTTTTTGTGAGAAAAAAAGTTTGGACACAACGCCGAAGGCGGAGTGTTTTATGCCTTCGAACAAAATAAAATCACTTTTAGCACGTATTTAGCACTATTTTTTCTACGAACACCATTAAAAGTCCAAATTAATGATTTTTTATGGTCGACATTATTATTATTTTTAAAATCTAATTTCATCTAATTTATCTATGAAATAAGTTGTTAAGGTAAAAAAACAAATTTGTTGATTTGTCTTTGTTGACAAGTAACGACAAATAATCTCGAACTCTTTTTCGATGGAAAGTGATCAAGAAAATGAATTTTTCCCGGTGGAAATCAAAGAATCAGAAAATAAAACTACTTTTAAATTTTTGCCGAGTAAGTCAAAGCAACAATCCGAATTTACATACAATTGTTTCTTAAACTGGTGTGATCAGAAAAATGTTAGTGGCAAGAATGTCAGTGAAAAACTGCTTCTTGCGTACTTTGAAGAAAAGTTCATAATATGGAAATCGTTTACGCTCTGGTCATATTACTCCATGTTAAAGGCGATGATGAACATAAATAACCAGGCCATAAGCAGATATTACAAGCTAGTTGCTTTTTTAAAGCGAAAGGGTAAAGAATATCGACCGAAAAAGTTTAGAATATTGACAAGAGAACAAATCGACAAATTTCTCGCAGAAGCCACAGATAAAATATATCTTATGCAAAAAGTAGCCGCGATTTTCGGTGTATTTGGAGCCTGTCGTCGAGAAGAACTGTGTAATTTGACATTAAGTAACATCGAATATTTAAAAAATTCACTAATTGTGCATATACCAGACACAAAAATTAATGTGCAACCAACCTTTGTAATTAGTGGTACATTGTATATGAACTATTATATAACGTACATAGCCCTTCGTCCAATAAATATTAATCATTTAAGAGTTTTTATAAGATGCTTAAAGAATAAATGTGCCATAACTCCAGTTGGAATCAACACATTTGGTAAAATGCCTGCCCAAATGGCTAAATTTCTAAATTTGCCTGATTCCCATCTTTACACTGGACATTGCTTCCGACGTTCCTCAGCTAGTTTGTTGGCTGACTCTGGTGCTAATCTTACTACAATTAAGAGACACGGTGGATGAAAGTTCAGTACAGTAGCAGAGTGTTATATAAAAGACTCGCTACAAGAGAAAAATAAAATTTCTAATCAAATTTTGTCCAAAACTTTGGTGGATGACATTGCTTTCTGCCCGAGTAAATAATTTATTACCAAAGTAAATTGTGTAACAGCTACCAATGAGATAGGCCATGGAGTTTCCTATTCTAATTGTGTATTCAGTAATTGAACTTTTAAATAAATAAATAAATAATTTTGATATAAGTATTACGTTTCTGTAAGTTCTTATCTGTGTTTAAAGAAAATCACGTAATTACTTTAAGCACTTGTTGTCATAAAACACCATTTTGGACACTGACAGCATGCATTAAAAATAACTTTTACTGACGTTTGTAGAAAAAATTATTTTCCCATATCGGAGAGTTGGTAAATTGATATTCTACTGCACTCTAAAGAAAAATAGCATTTAATAAACAACATAATTATTATCTCGTTTTAAATGGCACTAAGTTTGGCAAAATATCTGAAGACCTTGGTGGCTGACTTTTTGTAAAATTTTACCCAGCGACACTAGTATAAAATGCGCTATTTAAATATTTTTTAAAAACCATGGAATTATGTGCGCAGCAGCCATCCTTCTGAAACCAAACATCCTGTTTTTGTAACAGGTAACAGCTTAAAAATTATTTTGTAGGTATTTAATCGCAGAATATCCAGAAAAAAATACAAAAGGTAGGATGTTTAAAAATCCTTGTCCAAGTATTATTTTTTTAAAATACTGTATACAGTGTGTCTTAAATTGGGCCTACATGTATTGGTAACTCGGGAACCATTAGAGGTACAGTGTTGGTTAAATTAGGAAAGTTTTAGACAATTTAATGGCAAAATTAAATCTGCTTTCAGATTTTATTTATCTTTTATGGTTTTTGAGATAATTAAGAAAAACCCAAATGGTGCATTTTTAACTTTTGCCTGTAGCTCGCAAACTACCAATTTTACGGCTTTAAGATTACTACATTATTAGAACACTTTTTTAAGAAGAAAAGTAAAAGTATTTTTAATAACTTTTACTTAAATTTTTAAAACTTTATTTGTTTTTGAGATATTTACCCAAACTTTGGATTTTCATACGGACGCCATATTGGATTTTTACATTTTTGAAAAGAGCTCTTCAAGAGCTTTTCATTGATGTATTACAAGTCTAGGTTTTCAGATTGCTTAAGGTCTAAAAACGATATATTTTTTTTAATTTTATAGTAGGCTTAGACTAGACTGCGTAATGGCCGCACCGTTTCATAAAAAACAACTGATAAGCATCTTATAATTTAAATAATGTAAATGTCAAAATTAGCGTGCATCTTATTTCTCGTTTAGAAACGCCTTCAACAAAAATTCAAGTTTTGATTATTTTAAGAATTTACAATAATGGATCTTAATTATTTCAATGATGAAAAGGTGGATATGCTAGAAATGTATTTTAAATCTAACAGAAATACAGAAGCTGCAGCACTTGCCGGAGCGGCAACAACCTAAGCAAAGACATTTTAGATTCTTAGTTACGAACTTGTTAGCCTATGGATCTTTTGTGAAACCGAATCCCAAAACTTATACAAAAAATAATGAAGCAAGAGAGGCGATTATAATGGAAAACGTTAGAGATAATCCCACAACATCGATTAGAAAAGTGGAAGAACAGACAACAATTCCTAAGTCATCTGTGCATCGGTCTTTAAAAAAAACACCGTTTTCATCCATACAAACCACGTATTGTCCAGGGTCTTCAGGGGAATGATTTCAATAGACGAATCACCTTTAGTCAATCGTTTATTACTAAATGTCAACAGATACCCAATTTCAATCCAAGGTTCTCTGGACAGACGAAACCTGGTTTACAAATCGTAGAATTTTTAATAGTCACAATTATCACTGCTGGGATACAGAAAATCTACATAATTTAGAAGGAAGACGGCTACAAACAAGGTTTGGCTTTAATGTCTGGTGTGGCATCATAGATAATTTAAAATGCACCTTTAATTTACGTCTCACAATTAGATAAAACATTTATTTTTCTGTTTTAGACAACCGTTTAATTGGACCATTTATTTTTGAAGAAACTCTGAATGGAGATAGGTATTTGCTACACCTGCAAGAACAGATTTTATCGGCCATTAGAAATACAGTTCCGCCAAATGAAATGAATAATTTGTGGTTCCAGCAAGACGGATGTCCATCGCACAGTACCAGGGAGGTGATGGAGGTCCTTAGAAATACCTCTAATGACAATATAATCTCTAATAATGGGCCAATTGCTTGGCCAGCTAGATCACCGGACATCACACCCCCTGATTTTTACCTATGGGGACACGCAAAAAATGACGTGTACGAGTTTTCTCCGCCCGAAACTAGGCTGGAACTAGAACACAGGGTACGGGATGTGTTTGCTTCCATTAACCGAAACACGTTACGCCGAGTAACCCGCAAGGTGTTGGAAAAAAGTCGAGAAATGTGTGGAAAATGGAGGAAGACATGTACTGTGATTTTATTTTCTTCATTACTGATACATTTTTGTTTTACAGTTGTGTTTAATTATTATCAGTTTAAGGTAATATTAGTAAGTAATAATTTTTGCAAAAAGCATCACTTTTTTTGTATAAGTTTTGAATTTCGCTCTCACAATAGATCCATAGGGTAACAAGTTCATCACTAAATTGTTTAAAACTTTGCTAATTTAACCAACACTGTAGCTCCAATGGTTCCCGAGTTACCAATACATGTAGGCCCAATTTGGGACACATTGTATATACCAAATTTTTCTAATAATGATAAAGTGTCCCTTTACCCTTTTTACAATTTTAGACGATAATACCTAATGGTTTTACAAAATTTAATACTTTGTTTTAAAGTTTCATTTACAGAGTAAGTTTATAAAAAACTGTCTTTTGTAGATGTTTATTTTGTCATCAGTTATATATAGATTGTATCCATTAATAAGTTTATAAAATCAAGAGAAAAATCTGTCAAAAGAACTATAAAATTAATATAGTGAAATAGCCCAGAAGTCTAAGTTTCGGAACTTTATATACAATAATTTAAGTAAAATTAAAAAAAAAATATTAACAAAAATGTCTTTACTTATAAGACTGTCTAGTATGTGTAGTAAATTATATTAAACCTATTTTTTTAATTAGGCTTAGTTCTAGATTAGGAATACGCTACATTTACTTATTTAAAAATAGCAAAAGCACTTACAAAATAACAAAAATAAAGAAAAGAAGGGTTAAATTTTTCTTTTAAGTTTTCGTTGTAAAAGAAAGCCAAACGGTTTATAAAAGAGAAAATTTTATATTTAAAAGGTTTGCGTTTTTTTCGTTATACTGGGTTGTTTAAAATTAAAATAAAATTTTAACACATTTAAATTAAAATTTATAAAAATATATATTTATGTACCAAAATAATTTAACATACGTATAAAATAAAAGGGTAAAAGTAATTAATGTTGTTAATTTAATGAGCGGTGTGCCCAGTTCCTTATATCTTTAAAGGTAGTAAACATTCCTAATTTATGTGTTAAGTATTCTTTACAAATAATACCTTACTAGAAGTACATACAAATATTTTTTAATAAAAATTTGTTTAATGGGTGGATTTAAAGTAAGTAGTCAGAAAACACGTAAAACCACTTTAGTACGGCAGAAAAAAACAACCATTAAAAGCTTCATTACCTAACTTACCAACCGAACAAAATTTCCCTAATCCTGATAAACTTTACGAAGCACAAAAACGTAATTTCACAGCACACTAGACTAAGATTTTGCAACACATTTTCATTAGCTAAAACAAAATTTCACAGCTGTATGTTTTAATACTTAGAACAGAATTTGATCCTAAGTTAAAAAAATTTTGTTTGTCATTAGTGAGTTTAATTTAAACTTAAACGGTGGTAATACATGAAATAATAGTTAATTCATTTTTTTAAATTTTATTTTAGATAAGAAGCGTTAGAATTATTGTAATTCTGTCCAAACAAACATAAAGCTTTTGCCTTAAATTCGTTAAAAATAAAAATTTAAAGTACACAATAAATTTTATTTAAAAATAACCTGAATTATTATTATGAATATTAAATTGGACGACACAAATTTAAGGTTAATTTGTGCATGCTTGCTCATGCAATATATATTTTTTTCTTTATACAATAGCTAATAATATCCTTATTTGAGATTTGAATTTCTTTTATTGTTTATGCAGGTTTTTCGATTGTTTATTACGCGCGCTTACAAGTAAAATAAAGCTCAAATAACTTTTGTAAAATTGATTTCAGGAAAAAAACTTATAAAAACAAACTATAGATAATTAAATTATTATTAACATTGTTTTTTTTAACAATTTTGATAAAGTTACTAGTTTTTAAGATATAGGATAAATAATGATTTAGGACACAAGAGGGGGCAGTACGGTGCAGCGTACGAATCACAGAGACGGCGATACTTAAAGGTAAGGGTCGCATACTGGTGAGCGCGCTTAATAAACAATTAAAAAACCTGTATAAACAATTAAAAAAATTCAAATCTCAATTAGAAATATTATTATTTATTATATAAAGAATAAAAAAATATTTTTTATGTTTTATTATTTCTTTAATATATATTTTTCATGGGTCAAAAGTACCCAAATTTTAGATTTTTCGAACTTTTAAAAATTCATATCTCCAAAAATATTACCTTTATCGTAAAAAGTCATAGGACCATTTAAATTTATTTTAATAAAGAATATGAAAATAATTTGTCCGGTTAAAAAACAACAATTCCTTACAATTGTTTAAACAATTTGGGTTTAAACAATAGGAAGTCGCTGCAATTTTTCATGGTGGTTTTACCTCATGCGCCGATTCCTCCTAGGCTATATGTGGTTTGTAAATAACATTTAACTGAAAATTATATTATACCAAAGGACAATTGCTTTAAAGTGTGAAAGAAATCGTGTACATTTATTATTAAAATATGTCATTTGTTATTTTATAAATTTGAATGTGTTTATTTTATAAGGTTTTTCTTTACTTCATGGGACTGTTTTAAAAAATAATTAAAATGTAAAATTTTTACATTTTTACAGTGACGTTTATTGACTACAAGCAAACCGAACCATGTGGACATAAACCATATTTATTTACAGAAAAAAACACATTTAATAAATAATTATAATTAATATAATTAATATTATACTGCAAAAACCTAGTAATTATAAAGTGGTGTCAACACTTTTAGTAAGAACTAAATGGTTCTACTAAAGTTAGTAGTTAATTCATAGACCACAAATAAGAGTTGAAGCAATTAGTAATTTATATGCTTTTTATAAGAAAATAATTAGGAATGTTGTACCAACATGCTTTTCTTAAAATAACCTGTTAATAAAAAACTTCACCAATGATAACAAAATTTAAATAAATCAGATCATTTTCCGAAACAAAAATCACTTTTAACTATTGCCACAACACTAAAAAAAACTATAGGAACTGGACCTCGAAATCGCGAACTAACCTTAAACTTTTGTTTTGAGCCATTAGGAGATGTCGAAATTAAAACTTGACATTAGTTTTTATTTTTTAAAACTAAAAGTTAGCGCGATAGGCATTTTTCTACCAGAAATATGTGTGACTCTTGGCATAGGAATGAAAACGAAACAGTGGTCAGAATTTTTGGCAGCATCGCTTATGTGTTGATGCACGCGTAAAATTTCAGATGTTACAGTTAGTTTTCGCGTACCTTACTTTAAAGTTTGTTTTGAATAAAATATAACACTGTAAACAAAATTGTAGTTAGAGATATTTCATTCATTAAAAAAAAGGAAAAATTCCATATAATTTTACCATTTGATTTAAAATTTCTACCTAGTCATATACAAGCGCGATTTAAACTAGACTATTTATCAAAAAAGAAGAAATACGAACGGTGTTAAACTGAAGAACTACTTGTAAATACTAAAATGTCATTATTATTGGAACATAGTAAACTGTCCCAGACACTGCAAATTTTTTGAATATTATGGAACTTTTTTAATTAGATATTGTATTATTCTTTGAAAATCTGGGACGTTCGTATATTTCTTCTAATAGTATAAAACCAAGATGAAAATATTTAGCCAAAAAGCGTTTTCAAAAATTGGCCATAGGTACTTTAAATTAATTCTGGTTAGTTTTAGTTGGAAAAACCACCGCGTAAACGCGCTTACCATATTTTAAAAACTCATTATGCCATAAAGCAAACTGTAACTTTAGTATGTTTATTTTAAAAGCGCCTTTTTCATTGTTACAAGGAATGACTGAATGGTTAGTTCTTGTGAGTCCAATTTTAAAATGATGGAATTATAAAATCCTTCCCATGTACTACATTTTTAGGAATTTATGTCCATGATAAACTGAATTTCAAAGAACATATAGAAAATCTCATACTAATTGTTATGTTATCAGAGTGCTCCCTTATGAGTAAGAAGTATTTTCCAATTTAAAATCTATTTTATTGCTTCAATTAAATCGATTATAAGATGAGGCATTCGTTTTTGGAAAAATTCTTATCAGTATCTTTTATATCCAGTGTTTTTATTGCAAAAGAGAGCAGTTTGATATATTTGTAAACCTAAGTCTAAATACTCATGTACACCATTATTTTTATATAGAATTTAAACACTTACTTTTACCCATACTTTAAAACAGTAGCTTTAATATACAAAAAATATTGGTTTAATAATACTAATACTCAACTTTATTTTTAAAATACATGTTCTATTTTAATAAAAAAAATATTTAATTTATGACTTAAAAAATGTTAAATCATTTACCTCTTACTATTAAAAAAAGTAATTTTTTATAAATTCATTATGTCAAAAAATTTTTATATTGTTTTTTTTTGTTTACATATCATTAAGGGTTTTTGAGTTATTTTAAAGAAAAGGTTTTTTTTTTAAATTACAAAAATGTCTTTTTTATTTTAAGCTCAAATTTTTCAAAAATATATACTTTAAATCGGTCAATCTTCCTGAGCATATTACAAATACATAAATAAAGTAAATTATAAAGTGACAAAGATTATTTTTAATTGGGGTGGTAATTAGGGGGTGATTTTCACCATTTTTTCATCCAAAAAAATAGAGATCAACTTTATTTTGGCCATAACTCGCTTAATTTAAACAAAAATGAAGTTTTTTTTTCAAGTACTTCAAAAAAGGTTTTATGAGCTTTCCTCGAAAAATGTATCGTTTTTTGGTTATATTACGTTGAAACTTTCAATGTTGGCATTTGACGAATAAGAACCAACCTTCAACAGGTTATAACTCATTTGTATTGGATATGGACATCAAAGGCCCAAAAAATTTAAAAACTTTTTGTTGGGAAAGGCCTCTTACGTATTGCCTAAATAGTTTGAATATAATTTTTAATAGATTTATTGCATAAAAACATTATATTGTTTTTTCCCTATAGTACTCTATAATTTAATATTATTCTTTGTTATTTTCATAATTTTATTTTATTCTGCTTTATCAAAAAGATGTATAATTTTATATGACAATAATGCAATATATTATTATGATTATTAAACTTTTATAAATTAGTTATTTTAACCTAATATTTAATATCCAAAATTAGTACTTTTTCATGATTTTTTCTAAAATTTTACTGTAAGCAATGTTCGCCACACCTAATTCGGCATAGCTAGGTTTTTTATGCATTTTAGTTTTAAGTTAGTTTTGACTCAATATTTTAATTTTAAAAATTTATTATTTGTTTACTACAAGTAAGGTGAATGTACCATTGTTCCCATTTTTGCTGTTTTAAAAAATATTCGGGAGCTTGCCAATATCCTTCAATCTTATCGTTTTTGCTCACTTTTTTGATATGAATTTTTAATTTGGTTTTTCTTTTATTTTTTTTTAATTATATATTTCTATTTTGTATACTGTCAAAAATATTGAGGAAGAATTTAATTTTTACTCACTATTATGTGTGATTTTTAACTTTTTTACCCGCCCAACACTCCTATTCCCTTTGGTCTAGCAAGTTTTTTTACCAATAATTATTTTTTTTAATTCAGTACCTAAGTTATTAATGATTTAAAAAAATGTAAAACCAGTGGAAAACTCTATACGACACTGTTACCTAGTTGAACACCGGAGCAATTTACAAAGTAAGAATATTTCTTTAAAGATAATTTTGTTAGTTCTTCTTACTTAAATCTACTATAATTTACTTACCAATGTTATTTTTGTGCCCAGTGACCCTTGTTATCTTTGTTTTTTATTGACATTTTCTATATACATTATTTAAAAGTATACAGAGTGTTCCTTAATGATATGCGAATATTTAAGAGTGTGAATCTACATAAAAAATTAATAATAATATGCCTTATAACTATGGTCCAAAAATGTTCCGTTACGAAAATACGGGATGTTAAACTTTTAGGAAAAAAATGGAAATTAATTATTATTTTTAAAACTCCCAGGGATATCTCAGTGATATTTAACACGAAGCTACAGTAGATGAAAGGACATATTTTTCAATACAAAAACAATTTTCAGCTTTAACAGTGGCGTGCGTACGGGCACTGACTTCGATATTTTTGAAGAAAAAAATGGTACGCCAATGGTTTTTTTTCAAATAAAAATATTTTTGAATTCACCGTTTAATTTGAACCATAAGAGCTCTCTTAAATTGTTTTCCTGCGATGCACCGTTTTAAAAATAAAAACTTGCACATTAATACGAAAAAATAAACATATTACGGGTTGACATGTGCATGTAATGAACAACTTACACTTACAACATACAACATTAACAAAACATTACAACTAAAATTGAGTAATTATTACAAAAATTGTTGAAAATGGCTCCCTTCACTTAATATGGATGTTTTCGCCCTCCTTCTCATGTTTGTTCTTGATTAATTTTCCTAGAAAATAAAACAGTTTTTATTTTTTTTCTCAAAAACGGTGCATCGCAGGAAAACAATTCAGGAAAGCTTTTATTTTTCAAATTAAACGGTGAATTCAAAAATATTTTTTATTTGGAAAAATACCATTGGCGTACCATTTAATCTTCAAAAATATCGAAGTCAGTGCCCGTACGCACGCCACTGTTAAAGTTGAAAATTGTCTTTGTATTGTAAAATATACCTTTTCATCAACTGTAGCTACGTGTTAAATATCACTGAGATATCTCAAGGGGTTTCGAAAATATTAATTAATTTCAATTTTTTTCCTTAAAGTTTAACACCCCGTATTTTCGTAACGGAACATTTTTGGAGCATAGTTTATAAGGCATGCTATCACTAATTTTATCATTAAGAAACACCCTGTATATGTGCCATTAGACGTCTTTTCTTTTTGCCAATAGTAGACATAGGTCTTTTATAGTATTCGTAAATTTATACGATAGCGTCAAAAATTCATTTTAAATGCAATATTTAAAGTGTGCAATTGTTATGTAAAATAAATTTGCATTCGAAATTCAATAATTTAAAATACACACTACTAATTGTAGAATAATTACAATATCTCAAAACAATAAACAAGAACATAAACCTTTATATATTCTTAAAAAGTTTCTTGTTATTAACTTTTCGTTATTTTTTTCAGAACAGTTCTTAAATGCTTGTAAAAGATAAATACTAGGAATCGTGGGTGCTGGGTTTTTAAATATTTAACCCTTTTTTCCTGTTTATTAACGATCTTTTTTTCCTGGGAGCCGTCTTAATTTACTATCGGAGGCAACGCAGGCTCCTGGGTTTTTTGTACTTATTATTAACGATTTCCAAGAGTCGAAACTTACATGCGCAAGTTGCGTATAAGTGCGTAGTTAAAGTGACTGTATTTTTTATAATGCAAAATTAGAGAAAATTAAGTGTTAACTGTTTCAACTCATTTACCAAATTATCGATAGAAATTACAAATTACATGAAATTAATTTATTAATTAAATATAAACATTATTTGGGGGGTAAATTAAGTTTATGCTATATAGTTGCCTTAAAGAAAAACATGACTTGCTACTAACCCACTTTTCAAATTATTTTTAAAAATAAACTTATTTTAATAAAAATGTCGTTGATTTTAAAAAAAATATATGTTTATTACTGTTTTCAAACTATTTATTTAGTTTACTCGCGCCGCGAAAATTGGATCCAATTTGGGGTTCGAGGCATAATGTTTTTCTTAAAAACGGTATAAGTTATCGATAATTTTCAAAAACTATATGAAATCCAAGACTTAAATTTAGGCTTCTGCTGTAATAGTTTTTTAAATTTGGATTTAGTTTTTAATATTTCCTTGAGTGAAAGTCACCCTAAAATCGGTTATGTTTAGATACTATTTTCTCTTAACTCGACTCATATTTCAAAATCCGTTACTGCAGGCATGATATTTCCTTATCTTTAAAATGGTGTATAATTTATGTCATTGTAGTGAAAAATAGTCACCGAAAAACGTTATCTCCTGTAGGCTTGCAATCGGAAACAACATCGCATCGATACACCGAATTTGGAAGAACCTAAATAAAATATAATATTTTTAATGCGGCTATACGAAAATTGTGGTGTGGGAGTTTGTTAGTCTCCGCCCACCGTCTCCACGTTCTTTCGCCCGACCCCTAAGGTGTAGCGTAAATGCACTCTTAAGACAATTGAAGCTTTATTTTATTTAACAAACAAATTAAAAAAATACTGAATTTTAGTGTTAGTTAGTATATGTAATTTTTGTATTTGAGCTGTTAAAAAATAGGCGTCACTTTATTAACGTTACTTTTATTAACGACAACATTCAAAATGCGAACTTTGTAAAAGGATTACTTTATAAAAAAAATTATATAATCAACACAAAAAGCAGAAAAAAAAGGTAATTAAAAACTATGTTTACATCTATACATTGTTTCAGATACTATACTATTTTTATTTTATTTTATTAGGTTTCATGACAAAACATAAAGTACTTTGGAAAAACTCTTAGGTCCTGTATATAAATATAAATTTTCGTAGCACCCACATGTCATACGGGACAATTCGAAGCTTATTTTTATAACGGAGATTCTAAAACTAATACTTTCTGTTTACTATGTGTCTACAGATTATAAATTATTATTGTATAATTTTAACATCAAATAGTAGTAAAATATATTTTAAAAAGCATATAGGATTTTAATAAATAATGCATTTACTTTTAAAATTTTTAATATTAGTTAATTTTTAATTTACGGAACAGACAGAACTAAAATCATATCTAATATTATTACGTTTTTTTGTAGATCTGTTGCGTAAAAAAAAGCAAAATAACATATCTTTTCACTGGCAAATCATTTATTTAACTATGTACGTACCTGCAGTATTTCATGAGGAAATGGCAATACTGCAGGTACGTACTCAGGGTTCAAAAATAAGCATAAAAGTCTATACACATATTGGTCCGCAAGGCCTTCGTTTCCGATATACAGGGTGTTAAAATTTTTATTTATGTTTTTTTTATATTTAAAAAAAATATATGTTTTGCTGAACATAATTTAAGAACAATAATTTTAGTCAAAATTAAAATACATATTGTTTAATTATACATTTTGTTTATTTTTTTTTTAAATTTTGCTATAATTAAATCAGATGCGTGTAATGCGTGGTATTTTTTTTTAAATCCAATATCTCGAAAGCGGTTGCTTGTATCGACTTTTAACACGAATACCTTTTTGACGTAAAAATGATAGAACAGTTATTTAATTTACTTAAAAACGTAATACAATGGCGTACCAAAAAGTTGTGATTGTTCAAAATAGAAAAAAGGCGTGTAGGTGGCTCCCCTACAGGTAAGAGCCGTACTAAGATTAGATTCGAATCCGTCATACCAAAAAACCCCGGGTTACCAAATTTTACTCTAATATTTACCTTATCATAGATTTTTTTTAATATATATATATATATATATATATATATATATATATATATATATATATATATATATATATATATATATATTATTATATAATATATAAATAATATATATATATATATATATATATATATATATATATATATATATATATATATATATATATATATATATTTATATATATATATATATATATATATATAATAATAATATATATATTTTTTTTAAATTTTTTAAAATTTTTTTAAAAAAAATTAAAATTTTTAATTTATTTTTTTTATTTTTTTTAAAAGAAATTTTTTTTATAAATTTATATTTATTTTTTTTTTTAAAATTTAAATTTGGGACAAAAAATTTTTTGTAAACCCCTTTTTAGTTTGAAAAAAAAGGGGTTTTCCCTAAAAAATTAAAAAAAAAAATTTTTTAAATTTTAAATTTTAAAAAATTATGGTATAATTATAATATTATGGCGCTCTTTTTGGCTTTTTAAAACTTTGCACTAGATATTTTTGGTTTTCTGTATTTTTGCCTTTGCTTGATAAAATAACATTTAAGGAAAAAAAGTGAGCTTGTGTCTAGTTCATAAAGTAGATACTATTTTATCATAGTAAATTAAATCAAATTTTTTTTTGTCTAAGAAATTTTAAAAGGTTTAAAATCTTTTTTTTAAAATTTGGGGGGGGAAATACCAAATGCATTTATTTTAATAAATAAATTGAAAAAAATTAATTGGGGAAATAAACCCCAAAATCCTAACTTATTTGGCAATATCTTTCTATATTCAACGTTAAAATTTTTTTTCCTAAAGCAATTTTTTTTTTTTTTTTCAATTAGGGAAAGATAGCAAAAATTATTTTCAAAAAGTAATAATTTTTAAAACTTGGTTTTGTGTTTACAAAAAAAAAAACATAACTACTAATAAAATTTTTTTGTAACAAATGATCAGATTTTTTTTTAAAATTGCGTATTTCCCTAATTTTTTGTTATCCAGTTCGTGGGACCAAATTTTTACTTAAAAATACTGTCATTTAATTGACTCTTCCGTGTCTTCATAAATCATCGTAACTATGTCATTGATCGGTATTCTACCGAATGATGCGAGAAGAATATTTGACTTTTTTTATTACATCAACTTTTTTTAAAATACAAGGTTTTTCATAAATAAGGAAATATTTTAAAAATTTTCTTTTTTAACAAACTAAGTTAACAACGAAATGTGAAAAAAAAACAAATTCTTAAATAATTCCCAGTGGTTAACGAAAGTTCGATATGTCGTTTTTGCTGATTAAATCGTTCCCCCAATCTTGGGTTTTTTGCATTTCTGGTTGAACGCAATTTTTTTCTCTTATAGAGTTTTTTTTAATTTTTCCGCGTTTTGGTAGCGTTTTTAAAAACTAAATTTTTTAAAAAAACCCACAAACATTTATTAAAAAAATTTTTGAATTTGGTTTATTTGAAAAATTTATGTTTTATTTACCCAAATTTGACAGCCTTAAAGAAACTTTTTTTTCCCCAAAACGTAAAATTCCCCAAATTTTAGGCAACCGATTAATTTCTTTTTTTGTGGTTTTTTTTAAAAAATTTTAAAATTTTTTAATAACCCCTTTACTTTTGATAAACCCCCAATTTATTTTAAAGTTTTTGAAATTAAAAATAGGGCTTTAAGTCATTTTTACAAAATTATTATTTTTTTAATTTACCCTTTTAAATTTTAACAAACAGAAAATTTTTTGGAAAAATTTTTAATTCCCTATTAAATTTTAAAAATAAAATTTAAATCCAACTCTTTCAAGTTTTCCCCCCAAATTTTACCTGGAAAGCGATTTATTTATTGTGTCCCTCCAAAAAAAAAATCCTTTGGGCAACAAATTTTGGTATCATTAATACATCGTTTTTGAAGGTCCCGAAATTTGAAAAGGGTTATTAAAATTTCACACATTGTTTTATTTTTTTTACAAGTTTTTAAGTTACTCCCATCTTTTAAGTGGTAAAAAAAATTTTTTCCCGATCAGAGATAATTTTTTAAAATTTGGAAAAAAAAATAAAAAAAAAATAAAATTTTTAAATAAACTTTATAAAAAATGGGTTTTTAAAATAAAATTTTTTTTAAATTTCTTTTTAATTTTTTATTTTCCCCCAAATGGGGAAAAATTTAAATTCAAACATTTTTTTTTTCAGAATTCTTATTAAATAAAGAATATTTTTTTAAACTTTAATAAAAACTTAAAACAAAAATAATATGGGTTAAAAAAATTTTTAAATTTAATAAAAATCAGCAAGAAAAGAAAAATAAACTTTCAGGGCCATTGGCTAAAAAAAATGGGGGGGTTTTTTTAAAAAACGAAAAAAAAAAACCTTTGTTTTTATACAAAAATAATTTGAGGAAAATTAAAACTTTCTTAATTTTTTTTTTTTCCAAACCCAAAATTAAAAAAATAAACAGTTATTATAGTAGAGGTTTGTTGTCATTTAGCATTTATTTTATTATTCTTATTATTCTTGCTTTCTATTGACTATAATTTAACACCAAATTTAATATTTTTAGCCGACCCAACTTGGACCTTTCAAAAGATCTGTTTGCGCTTCGAGCTTGCAGGACTCTCAAGCAAGTACAGTTAGCACCTGTTCTACTACCCCGGCCTTGGTCAGCTGAGGAATTTTGGTTTTTGGCTTAGAATGCACCATAAAAAAGATGGTTTTTGATTCGTTTGCAGTAGGCATCTTTAGAGATTTTTTCTTAGTAAGAATAAAACATTGAATAGTGTAAAGATCCCTGATAATGCCTCGTGCTATCGAAGGCGAAACTTCGCAAATACGTTTATATAAATATTCAATGCTAATAATACGAAATTTTCTTTTCCATATAAAAATATTGGAAAATCCTTTGGTTTTTATTTACACCAATCCAAAATATTTTAGAAACTTGTCATGCGAAGTCACTTTTCACGTCAATAAAACGTTAGAAAAATGACGCTATTAGGCTGTGACTTAGTCTGTCATTTGGTACGTCACATTAACGTCATATTTAAAGGGATAACCTAAGGTATGACGGGAAAATCATATAAAGTAAGCCTAATACTGGGGTGATATATGTAATAAAAATTTCAGGTCCGTGTTAAAAAAATATTATCTTAAAGATAATATTTAAAAATTAAAATGTTGAATTTTAAAACAAATATAGCTTTAAAAATATGAAAATAATTTTTTGTTTTTAGCTGTGTTAAAAGATATTTAAAAAAATATAAAAACAAAGTAAGGTGTTTTGACCCGTTGAAACACCTATTCCCATAAGATTAGTGACCGGCCATTCTGGGCACTGTCAGTAGTTGGATCGGTGACAGTCAGTGAACACCGTGTGTCTTTGGGTATGATTCAAAATATAAGCTAAACTCTTGGTCTCGACTGGATCACATTACCCAGACGATGATGAAGGGTAGTTTACAGGTAGTAGTTATTTGTAACGTAATATATAACGTCATGTGTCTAAAAGGTGCAGTAAAATGCACTATCTGCATGTTTCCGTAATTGAAGAAGGTTAAAGAAATTGGAAAAAACTATTTTAAAATCCTTGTATTTGGACTTCTACAAACCTTAGTCATGAGCTACTTCCGACTGCCACAGAAACCAACTGGTGTCTACGCTTGTTTGGGACACAACTACATAAAAAGTCAGGTTGGCCGCAACATCCTGGAGAAGAGAACAGACCAGACGATTCCCCAATACTCATTTAACAAAACTTTAGGGTAAAAATTCCAGATCAAAGTAAGTGGCAGCAACCCGATCTTTCCGGCACGCATTGTGCAAAAAAAATAACAGGAGGGCTTATAAAAACAAGCTGATCTGCATAATAACAGACAGCCAAGCGTTACTGGAGGCACTAGTAAACCCCAAGGTAACGTCCAAGCTGACATGGGAATAACAAAAAGAACTGGAAGTCCTGGAGAACGCAACAGAGTAACTCTCTTGTGGGTACCAGGACATTCGGGAATAGAAGGCAACGAAAAAGCGGATGAGCTTGCGAGACAGGGATCATCCAACCCATACTTTGGACCAGAACCTGCCCTTGGAGTGACCAAAACCACAGCACGAGGACAAACCAGGGAATGGATCCGAAACCAACACAAGGAATACTGGGGAAACCTCAGTAGAATTAGACATGGAAAAAGCTTCATAAGGGGCCCATCCAAAAAGAACGAAGAAAGAACTACTCAGAAAAAGTAGGAAAAGACTTCGCATAACAGTAGGGTTACTAACAGGGCACGATAACCTAAGAGGACACCTACACAAGATAGGCTCATACAATGGGGACCCAAGTTGCAGAATGTGCGACGAGGGGGAAGAAACATCCTACCATATCCCGTGCAAATGTGAAGCATTGAATTACAAAAGACAGGCATTATTTGGGCAACCGGAAAAGAGCCCACAGGAATATATCAACCAACCAGTCTCTGGGTTATAAAGACTTGTAGGGGGAACAGGACTAATAGGCGGATTGGTATTATAGATAATGGAAGATTAGGCACAAAAAAGCCGAAGAGGCTGCGCTGCCTTCCGGTAATGAATCAAGACGGCCCCCAGAGAAGAAGAAGAAGATGAGAACCTTAGTGGGCTGTTGTAAAGACAAAAAAAAAAATTTTATTACTTTTTCAAATATTTTCAAGGCCATTTGTAAAACTTTTTTAAATTTTAAAACATTGTTTTGATTAAATCGACTTTGTAATTCTTACAGATTCCGAAGACAGCACACTGATCCTTAAATTTGTACCATTTGGTATATATCACACAAATATATATCATCCTATAATTTTGTTTAAATTTGTCTCGCCTTTTATTCATAGAGTTTAAAAAATATGATGTTTTTTACAAAAAAATACATATATTGTTATTTAGTTTTCTACAGTTACTGTTGTAAAATGTAAAACATATTTTATCAA
This sequence comes from Listronotus oregonensis, assembly GCA_019359885.1. Taxonomy (NCBI): domain Eukaryota; kingdom Metazoa; phylum Arthropoda; class Insecta; order Coleoptera; family Curculionidae; genus Listronotus; species Listronotus oregonensis. Next base: position 26,633 of record JAHBCN010001510.1, read on the forward strand.
TATACATTTATCTAGATTAATGAAGACCAAAAGCTTTTAGACATAAACCATTTATTACGTAAATGGGACAGCTGTGAATTATTTATTTATGGCAGGATTACTTCGATTATAAATATTTTCTATGCACACAAAACTAAGTTACTAAAAACATAAAAAATAAAATTTTATTTTACTTGGACTTATCAACTGAAAAAAGTTTAGAAAATCCTAAATCTATTTAATTAATTAAGAAATATAAAAGTAACTTCATATTTTTAAAGGAAAATATACATCATAACTCTAAAAGGCTGAAGCTGGGCAGCATACGCGATGTATTTAAAAATATAACTAAAACATCTTGCATTGCAGTGCTCTTTTATCCTTAATCAACAATTTAGAACTTATCATAGATTATACTACACGGTAGGGCGTATAGCCTGGCGGTTGTTATTTTAGGCAGCATGTACTTTAATGTTTGAATGAAAGTTTCCCTTTTTTATGTCTACGACTATCTTTAGATTATTTACTTTTATAATTTTGTTTTTCTTGACAAATATCAAAAATAAATAGTACACTACCTGTATATTAAAATTATTGCGTAAAGTAATTTATTGAAATTTAAAGAATTTTGTTTGAGAAATGAATTTTAACCTTCGTCTAAACATTTCCCATTAAAGTTTTATTTTTAAAGCAAATTGAATGTAATACGCAATTTTCCATTCCATTAGTCTGCGTGATGACGAACCTTGAATAACCATCAGCCTTTTAAAAAGAAAATAAACGAACATTGCAGCGGTGTTTTTTAAGAAAAATTTATTGATTGAAATATTTTGGATATATTTATATATATATATATAAAATATATATATATATATATATATAAAATATATATATATATATATATATATATATATATATAAAATATATATATATATATATTATATTTATATAAATTTTTTAAAATATATATATATATAATATATATATATATAATATATATATATATATATATATATATATATATATATATATATATATATATATAAAAGAATTCACAAATTTTATAATTTAAAAAAAAATTTCCCGAAACGGTGGAAAAAAACAATAATAAAAAAAAATTCTATCCTTACCGTACATTCCTAAATCCCTAAAATATACAAAATATTTTTAAAAATAAAAATATTACAGTTTGCCATAAGGGCCATAACTTACTTAAAAAATTATCTTCAAATTCAAGAGCAAAATTGAAAAAACAAAAAAGCCATATTATATTTGAAATTCCTTGCAAGGACTGTGATAACGTTTACATAGACAAACAAGCCAATATTTAAAAAACAGACTAAATAGTCAAAAATACGACAAACGCAAAAAAACTGTTTTAACAAACCACCCCACGAAAAAAAACACACTTTTGATTTTGAAAATACAAAATTTTGAAAACAGAAACAAATACACAGAAATGATTTTTATTCAAAACAAAAGGCAATAAACACAAAGGCAGACACAAAGAATTTAAGTATGCATTATTGCAATCTCATTAATAATTAAAAAAAAAATACACAACAACATAACCAGTATATAAGAATTTTTAGATATAAAATTTAAAAAAAAAAACACGGTTATTAAATTAAATTAAAAAAATAAAAAAAAAATCTTTTACTACTGCCCCAAGATGACCAAACATAAAAATAAAACACATTTCTATATTACTATCTATATGCAAAGAACTCTACCTCACTGCTATTTTAAAATATATTTTACAGTTTTTTACAGTCCTTGATATTAAACATATATTTATTCTTTTTGGTAAAATGGTAAGATGGTGCTAGTAGTTCTATAAACTATCAAAAAATAAATGATAATTAAAAAAAATAAATAGTTGAAACGAAGACCGTTTATTGTATTTATTTGTGTTAAATGTTAAGTGTTTGTTTGTCACTTTAAGTTCAAAATGTTCATTACACAACAAAAATTAGTGTTTTTGGTGAGAAACCCCTTAGTTTTAAGATAAGATTAAATTTTAATATATTATAATAATATAGGTAAAATTTCAATTAAAAAAAAAAAAAAAATTGTATTGCAGATTAATTTGTTACTATAAAAAAAAATACATATATACCTGATGAAGGTCCTTCCAGGCCGAAACGTCGTAATTGACACAAATTATATGAAAATTGCTTAGTAAGCAACTGTCTTTATATATTGCCGACTTATCCCCAAGAAAATCCAGAAAATTATATATATATATATAATTATATAATATATATATATATAATATATATATATATATATATATATATATATATATATATATATATATATATTTATTATTATATATATATATTTTATTATATATATATATATATATATATATATATATATATATATATATATATATATATATATATATATATATATATATATATATATATATATATATATATATAATATAGTTTATGCTTTTTCCAAATTATGGATTTTCTTTTTTCTTTTCTTAACTAAGATACAGGGTGTCAAACTTTTAATTTTGTTTTCGTTTTTTTCGTAATAATTTTTAATAAATGATATAAGGGTAAAAAAATTGGGGATTTGGGGGTTTTAGGCGAGTTTTAATTGTCCATACTTTTGATGTTCCTGGTAGATAACGCCAGCTACAACCTACCGCACTTGTTTTAGATGGCAACTTTTTTTAAGCTTAGTATATTGACCTTTTTATAAAAAAAAAAAGTATATTTTCCTCTGCGTCAAAAATGCATACCTCATTTAGGTTTCTAGGAGCAACTGTTTTCGAGAAAAATGCAGTTTAAAGGACCCCGCAATTTCCCTATGGAAAATGGTTTCCGGCCAATTGTTTTAAACTTTGCAAAGTTATATTTTTAACACGCTGATCAAAAGTCTTCACGGGCACAAAACCCAAAAAACCCTTTTAACTCCCAAAATCACCCTCAAAATTTTTTAAATCTTTTAAACTTTAAGGCTGATTTTGGGTGATATATATATATATATATATATATATATATATATATATATATATATATATATATATATATATATATATATATATTATTAAAAAATTTAAATTTAAATTGAAATAAAATAATATTATATAAATTATTTATAATAGAATAACTAAATTTTTAGCAACAAATAAAACAAAATAAAATAATTTTTCTCCAGTTAAAAATTTTAAAAACAATTGGCCACAGAGCGACCCAAAACCCTTGTGCGTGAAATAAAGTCAGTTGTACGTTGGGCTTATCGCGATATGTTTGTTTGTTTTTAAATCGAGAAAATATGCCGATATGTTTTATATTTAAGATAACCGTAGTGCAAGTGTACCAAAGATTTTTAAAAACGGCAAGCAAAATAAAAAAGTGCTATTTTAAAACATAATAATTTGTGTTCTTTAAATGGATTTTAAGGCTTATCCTGTGGTAAGTATAATTATGTTTTAATTACAAATAAAAACCAAACAATAATTAATTGTTTTTTACTTAAATTAAATTTCAAATTATATATCAAAATAAATTTCAAAAGGTAATTTGTATTATTTTTATGTAAATGAACATATCCGTAAAAAAAGTGTAAATATGCAAAACCTTGCAAAAAATCTTTGACGTTCGACTCTCTGCGATGAAACGGGCGCGGTGTTGCCAACTTTTTTAAACTTTAAAGGCCATATTTCAATAGCAATTAACTGGCTATATCGACTTAATTTAAGCTTCACTATCGCCCATTAAAATCGTGAGCATCATACTTTTTACACTCTGTATATTTAAGAATAAACTTTACATAACCAGAGAATTGAAACCAGTAAAAAAATATAAAGGTAATTAAATATGTATTGGTGACAATATAACTAATAGACGTAATACACTCAGGATATAAGCGCTTGCAAAACTTTTTTATTATTTATTAAATATAATTAACATAGTGCTACATAATACTTAACTAAAAATTTTATTTTTTTCCCAAAAAAAATTTGTCTGAAAAACTTTTTAATTATAATATAATACCCTAACTAGATAATCTATACAAATTAGGTATGAATTAATAATTTCGGTGTATAACTCTATTAAATGTACACCCCGCCACATTTTTTTATAATAATGTTTAAAATCACTAAATTTTTAAAACTATCGGTCCACATACCTAACGTTGAAAAAAAATATTAGAAATAACTTATTAGCATATTATAAAATATTTTTAATTGGTTGCAGCTACAGTTTTCGACACGGTCTTTGCTATTCTGAAATATATTAGTGGTATGTATTTAAATACCCTATTTTTTTGAAAATGTACGATATTATAAAAGTCAAATAATTTAATTATGTTATAAAAAGTATTTTTTAATAAAGGCGTCTTTATGCAACCTTTGGCTTTTACAATTTTATGAAATATGATAATCACTTCTTACTTTTGGCAAACTGCCATAAATCTTTTATTATTTAAAAATAATATGATAAAAAGTCTTAATGCATACAATTATTTAAACATCATTTATACATTTTTTAATACACCCTGTGCAAAAATATTACTTTCACAACCACCAGTTTAATGACCTCTAGTTATTTAAAATAGAGAAATATTTAATTTTCTTAGAAAAATCCTACTATAAGTTAAGGGCTACCTTTCAAATTAAACTAAAGATGGCGCTATCCATATACATTTATCGATTAAAGTATTGCAGATGAGAAAATGCAGCTTACTAGGACATAAATTTATAATATGGTTTAACTTAATAGCAAATCTTTATTTTCTTTTATATTTAATCCATTTTGAACAGAAGCAGTATGATCTTTTTGTCGCTTAAGGTCATGTAAATAATATTCTTCGTTTAAAAAATATAGTTGCTGCAGTTCATGTATTCATTTTTGGACCTTAGATTAATAAGTAATAGGCCTTGCAACTAATATTTCATCAAAAAAATTATCACCTAAGGTAATTAAGGTATACAGGGTGTTAAATAATTAAGTACCGATACTTAAGTGTGTGAATCCCTGGGTATTTTTAAAAAGAAAAGGTTTTATTATTGTATGTCATAATCCTGTTAATTTTTGAGCTACTGGGTGTTAAAGTTTAAAAAAAAAATATATAATTTTTTCATTACTCTTAGATATTTTTATCAATTTTTGTACACAGCATTAGGGAGAATTTTTTGACGTAAAAGTTTTTAAAAATTTTTACTAGTGTCGTTCGTACGGGGCTGAACTGAATATTTTTAAAGAAAAAAATTATAAGCTACTGAATGTTCTAAAAACTAAAATTATTTTTGAAATCTTCATTTATTTTGAAGCAAATTTGGTCTATGGACTTACTTTCGTACGACGCACTATTTTTTTTCAGTTCATTATGACCGCTTTTAATATATTCTTAAAATTTGGTATAAAACGTTTCACGAGGGTTTGTACTTACGTCATCAATGACGTCATGACTTGGAAAAAAGGGTTGTCGTAGCTGATTCGTATAAATTTAATGCTGTTCACATTTTTAATTAAAGTTAGGCAAAATTGATGCAAGTACGTTTCAAAGCGCTTTTTAGAGCACGTTCAGAATTATTTTCTAATAAAATTTTTAATTCATCATGATCCGATTGCACCAATAAAATGGTTAATTTTCTTAAGGTAAAGCTAAGCTTAAATCAAAAATTCGATTGGACCAGCGTTATCGGCGGATTCAAGATTCGCTTTATCTCAGCCTAAAAATATCTAGACTTAACGTTATTCTTGTCTCAATTTTGTGGATTTTTTTGTGTTTCTCATGATGAAAGACCATCGAAATCCCCGATTTTTTACAAAATTGTTATTTAAGTTTGCATAATGGAACAAGTAATTATCAGAATACAACATTTTTAGAAATATTTAATTTTTTAAAGCCAACAGTGTTAAGCCTTATAGAAACCAGAAAGAAATACCTGGAATATAATACATATATAACAATTTGCATTTAATAACTCTTTCCGATTTTCGGGCTAAAAAAAAGACGGTCAATAAATTGGTTTATATTTTATAATATTCTTGTACCGTGCTATCTTATACCTTGCTAGCAACGAACGTTTTCTTTTCGCATGTTCTCTCTTTTTTGGTAATTTTATTTGTTAGTTTACGTTCTTTTTTTTTAATTTCTTTAATGAAATTATTTATATGGATGTTATATAAGGTTTAAGGATTTTTGAACACTAAAGAAGCAGAAAATACCATAGCCGTAACTTATAATATGCGGTGGTGCCAGCATTATCACTTACTAAGTTTAACTAAGTTGCAACCCGAACAAAAGTCAAGCTTGGCTTTACTTTTAAGTTGACTTAACAAAGTCAAGTTTATTTATAAAATGGTGCAATTAGGCACATGAAGTTTATTTAGGAGAGACCAAAAATATCCAAAATAATTAAACGCGTACAAAGTGGTTTTATACATCTTGTTTATACAAAAATGTATTTCCTTTTCTCAATTTTTCGTTATTTCATGAAATATCGTATAATAATTTTATATGTGTTTGGTGTTTTTCATAAATACAATAAGCAACTGCAAAACCAAACGTTTGGCTTATTTACAAAGCAATAAATAATACACATAATTATGGGAGAAAAAAGATAATAAGCGAATTTATTTCAAAAAAACTCCCAGCGAAACACAAATGAACAAAAATCAAGAATGAATGATATGCAAATTCGAAACACTTTTATCATCGCTACTAAATTGATGAATCTGAGTCGTTTACATTTATAATAACAGGAAGAATATCTGGAAGAGTCCAAATAGCGATCTCTTTCCCAGGCTGCTTGAATAAGATTATTCGTATGGCGGCAGTAATGGGTCCATTTGTCAGGGGTTACCTATAGGAAAATAAAAAACATTAAAGGAAAGGCAATATGGTTAATTTTAAAACATTACTTTTTCAAGTGCCACATTCCATAAGCTTAAAACCGCATTGGCAGTAACTGGTAGTACCTCTTGCACTCCGACCATACCATTTCTATGGGATTAAACTGGCAATGATAAGGTACTCGGTGACCATATTATAATGCTAGTTCGTTAAGTCTAAAGAAGCAAAAAGCATAATTTTTTTAGTAATTTATTCTAATAAAAATATAAGTTACTGCTTACACATATTTTTTTTCTGGTAAAGACTTTTTAACTATATTCCATAAACTACATGGTGTATTAGGATACTCGATATTTCTATCTTGTAACCATCTTAGAGGTAGTTGCTTAGACCAACTTGAGTTTGGAATCTTCTCTAATAACCTGGAGTGGTAGGATGCGTTATCCATCACTATGAGGGATGGCTCTTCTAAATTTGGGAGCAATTATTCTTGAAACCACTTTTCGAAATTTTCAGCGTTCATGGCGTCATGGTAATCACCGGATTTGGAACCAGATTTAAAAATAAGGCTTGCATTAGAAAAAAAACCCGTCTCTGATCCAGCATTCAAAATAATATATCTGACGCCTTCTGAACTTTTCTTCTTGACAGTTTTAATGAAGCCATCTTGCCAACTATTTCTAAACGCTCCTTTGCTATTATAACAAAAATATGTATATTTTACATTTTGTATAATTTTAATACAACTTTTCTACAATCCTGTATATCCACGTTTCGTCCAAAAATACAGGTTTTAAAGCAATACTGGCGGTTAAATTATCCAGGTATGACCTTAAAAAACGAACTCTTTTTTCACTGACATATGGCTGTTCTATTAAATATGTTCTGTTGGATATAGAATCTTTTCGCCTTTTGCAGTGCCACTGCAGTGCTTTTAATCCTCTACATAGGGACGCTTTTGAAATTTCCACACCATCAAGATTCTGCAAATTTGTTTCCAGTGAAACTAATGTAACATGTTCCCCTGTAAAACAAATATGTATACATTTTTTAAATTTATTTAATAAAATAAAGTTTATTTTAAATACCTGCAGCAAACATTGCGTAAATTCTATTTCTAATAATGTGCTCATGAATCTTATAAAGAGGGCGTCCACGAGAGCATTGAATTGCAGTTGTTGTGGCTGCTTTATAATCCTCATTGTTTCTGATACCATGCGAACTTATCTTTTTAACGGTGATAATTCCGACTCCCAAGAGCAAGATGGGTTAAAGCATGAAAAAATATAGTCATTTAAAATTTCATTGTAAAATGTATACTATAACAAATACTATAGCAAGTCCAATCTAGTTGTCACAAGATAAATAATTAGCCTCTAAAACTGCAGTAAGGGTATCAGGTTAATCCGCACCCCCGGAGAATATAGTATGGGTTTTTTTATAGTTAAGGTCTGTAAAAAATATTTATGTTTCGTGCTTACCGTTTAGCTGGCAGATTTTAAAAATAAACCGCACTCGACTCGGTACAGTTAATATGTATATTCATATATAGTATAATTAATAAACCGTGTAAAATAAACTTACTTAAAATCGTGGACGGTTTACTCTTTTGACAAATTTAAAAATATTTTTATTTAATATGACAAAAAAATTGAAAAAAACTGACGTTATTTGACAAACAATTTTTGACAAGTTTGAAATGACATAATTTCATAACCCATATTTTAGGATATTATTATTGTAGCTTTAAAAAATCAGCTGCTGAACGGGAGCCATTTTGATTTTAAGAAACGACCAACCTTTTTGACGTCATTAATTTGTTTCAGTCTGTTTTTGACCTTTTTAATTTGTTAAAAAAGTTAAGGCAATTGATGACGAAAGTACAAACCCTCGTAAAACGAAGGTTATTCACTCATCATGCGTGGAAACTTTTTTTGGTACAAAAATTAATTTTCAACGTTCACGTAGCCATGATATTAAATGTTTGGATAAAAAAACGGTACACCTCGATTTAAAAAATTTAAAATTCTATTTTAAAAATCGCGATTCCTTTACTAAAACGGCAAATTCAAAAGTAGTCTAAACTATTAAGGTCGGAAGTTCTAGGCGGCCATGACTGCGTTCCTTCGCGACCCATCCAACGATTGCGATAAGTCTAATTTAAAAGTTCATGCACTCTTCTTGGGAGAAAAAATTGGTCTATTAAATAATCATCAATAATGTCAGCCCCAACATTTAATAAGAACTGTTTTTGGTGATTTAATTTAACAATTGCATAAGGGTTAAAAATAAGCTTTATCGGTAAAAAGAATGTGCCTGTCAAATAACGGATTTTACAGCAGGTTTTGGAGAAACCACTCACAGAAATAATGTTCAATGGAAAATCTCTAGGAAGTAATGCCTGGACTCTTTGAATGTGATATGGGTATTACAAAGTTTCGATGAGAATTTTTTAAATAAGAACCTGTAAAACATTAAATGTAGCCATGATTTTCCTCGTGCTAGTTTCGAGATTCTCCTCAATTTCGTGTAAAATTTCTTTTTTCATTTTCGGTGTGGGACTTCTTTAGCACTGTGGTGGGTAGTTTTAAAGTTCCGTGAAGACGTCTATGAATCCTAAAAAGTTCTTGGATCGGATAGCCCATAAGTTAAATGCATGTCAGCTAATTCACTGTTTGTAAAATTTACCATTTTTTGTTTTTGTGAAAAGAAACGTTAAAAATTATGACACTTTCCCCACGCACGAAGGGTTAAAACTTATTAGAATATATATAAACCAAATTTGCTTTAAAATAAATAAGGATTTTAAAACTAATTTTGGTTTTAAGAAATATCAGTTGCGTACCATGTTTTTCTTCAAAAATATTCAGTTTAAAACCCGTACGAACGTCATTGGTAAAATCTTTAAGACATCTTATACATCAAAAAATGCTCCTTAATGATTAAAAGGTGTGTACAAAATTTTATATCCAGAAAATTATGATAAAATTTTTTTTTTTAATTTAAAAACTCTGTTTTTAAAAATAAGAGGTTTGGGACATATGTTATTATTAAATTCTCTTCTTAAAATTACCCTTAAGTATCGGCATCCACTTAATAAACACCCTGTATACTTTATTATGTTTTTATATAAAAATATCACAGTAAATATAAGCTTTTAAATTTAAATTAAATCCTATACCTCAAAAAGTAGCAGGTTCGGCAGCATAGATATCTTAGAGATGAAGAAAAGAACTTAGAAAGAAGTTAGATGTTCGAGGCCTGCCAAGTTGGACGGGACTGAACTTGACAAAAGGATACAGTGGCACTTCATGTTACTCTACTGAGAGACGCTAGCAGATAAATAATATTGGCAAAAGCCATAGAAATACCTCTAAAAAGGGACAAGACCTTCACTCCTAGTCAGTGAGCAAGAGAAGAAAGTTTTCTTGTAAGGATGGGGTCATTAATAAGGCGAACAGACTTTCTTTGGATTGAATTAAGAATGCTAAGAGTTGTGACTCAACTTACAACTTGTGAGAGGCGCTAATACCTAGATATGGTCACAATATTCTAAACGGGGTCTGATTTGGGTTACATATAGAGTATGCAGATTAGAAGAGGAGAAATACTTTCTACCTCGAAAGAGAAACCTAAGCTCTGATCTTAGAAAATTACGAAATAATTTAAACAATTTTATTATGTTTTGAACTGAAACTTATTTTAATGATCACATCTTTTAAAAATAAAATGACACCCAGTTATTTAAAATCTTTATTTTATAATATAATTCTAACATGACAGTTTAACTAAGTACACATTTCTTAAAGAAACATAATTTAAATTATATTTTTAAAAAAAACTTAATTTAACTGTTGTAAAATTAAGAATATAATATTATCATAGACCTATTATTAAATTTAATTAATTTTTAATTTAATAAACAATGACTAAAATGTATAGAAGCAGACTGATCAGCGAATGTTCTTTATATGTCCTAATTCTTAGTTTTTGTAAAGAAAATTTAAACCAAATTCAAGAAGTTGTTATGGGATCTATCTAAAATGTTTTGATTGAAGAAAATAACATACCATCAAAAAAGCCTTCTGACGATATGTATGAGGGTCATTTACAAGATAAATTATTTCGCATTTAGGCTAAAAAAAAATAGGAATTGGTTTTTATTATTTTGGGAAACAAAATATTATGCGAGAATAATTTTAACCGTTGTAACACTTCAAAATGCTTAAGTTTCTTTTAAGTTGCCCCGAATATCAATAAAAATGAAAATTACACCAGATATATATCGAGGATATGCTGCATTAATATATATGTTTTAACCTTTTAAAATATTTTTTAGACAAATATGTTAGGGGTTTTTTTAAAAACTTCCTTAATTTTGATTTACATACTTTAAACTAAAACTAACATATTGGACACCCAAATTCCATTGCTTAAACAAATACATACGAGATTCTATGCATATATATTCTACTTTTTATATTTTCTATATGTACATATACATAAAGTAACATTTAGATTAATATCAGACTGTTGACAAATTTTAGGCACACATTTATATTGGCCCTACTAATTTAGTACCTATTCTGTTTGCATTCCAAAAACTGCTTAAACTGGTAGTACAAGGCACGTAGCCCTGGTGGGGGGGTTTAGGGGTTAAACCCCCCATAAGGCAAACAAAAAAAATAAACGCTACATAAATGTTCTTAAACTACCCTCTCACACTTAATACAAATGCCATGGCATGGGCCGTGTATTACGCACTGTCTATATCTTGAAAGTTTTAGTTCCGTATGGAGTTACGAATTATTCGAATCGTATACTTTCGCGCAATCTCGAACATATTGTGTAACCGGCACATGGCTGGCGGCAAGCGAAAACAGGTTCGGTGCGCCAAAAAGTGTAGTCAGGCAGTACAGGTGTATGCGGGCGGTGTATGCGATTGAAAAGTACTTTTTAATGCAGATTTAGTTGGCTTGATAATCTTTTGAAGAAAAATGGCAAAGCAATCAAATCATAGCTCACTGCTAAATTATTTAAAATAATAATAATAATAAGTTAACTGAAGACAATGAAGAGCAAGACAGGCATCAAATTCAGAATATAATCGTTACGGATCAAAGTACAGAGGTAAGCACAAAGTGCTTGAATGGTTTGGCATGGTGATGTAATTGAGGTTTCGTATTAGGTATAAAAAATAGGTTGTCTGTATGAATTTTAGTCCAACTTGGGTCAAATGTATCTTCAGTTCTCGCGAGAAACTCGGGAGTTGTAAAAGGTTGAAGTGAGTGGTTAAATACTCAAAAAGTATGTTTATTTATTTATTCACTTGTAAACGGTTTATGCTATTGAAATGTGGCTTTCTTGTAGATTTCGATTGAGTACAATGTCATGTACAATGTTCAAAAACTTTAAACTATTTTTCTATTTTAGGGTAGTTGTAGTGATATGGCAGGTAACAAAGAGTTACCTACTCCCAATATTTATAATAATAATAATATTGCTGTCTTAAAAAACGAGAATTTGTGTACTTCAAAAGAGAAAATAAATGCTTTAAATACTGTGTGGTAACCACAGATAAACTTCAACTTTTCCAGTAGTGGAGACAGAAATTTAAAATTTCAATTTCAGTGGCTGGGAAAGTATAAGTGGCTAGCATATTCTGACACTGATATATTGTGCTTTATGCTCTCCAACTGATAAAACGTATACATACATTCATCCATTCAAACCCCCCATTGGATCGCTGGCGCTACTCTACTGGGTAGTACCTGCTAAAACATGGTAATTAATTTCCGCCCAATGCAAAATTACTGGGCTTAGAATTATTAGGTTTCTCAAAGAAATATTGCCTTCATAGGAACGGTCTCAAGACCAATCAAATCGAAGTAGTTTAAGAATAGAGCGTCTTAAAATACAACTTTAAGCTTTAAAAAGTGAAATATTTCACATTTTTTAAACCTATTTACATAATTTTTATTTATATGAAGTGCAATTACTTAAAACGAGTTTTTTTTTACTTAAAAGTTAACATGTTGTATTTAATTTTGTTTACTTTTCGTTAAAGTACTTCATAAAAAAATATATGTATGTAACTTCAAGGTATACATTTTTACTCGTTAAGTATACTGTGTTAAACATATAGACACTATGCATCAACTTTAATCAGAAATAAATAATAGCATTTTTTAATCATAATCTTAAAAAATAAAACAATTTTTGTATAATTAATTTTATGTTTGTATAAAACTATCTCACATTAAATTAAATCGCTAGAAGTACTACACTGTTTGGTGGCTTTTCTGTCGTATCAAAGTTTAAGATAAAAGTAGTCTAATGCTACTAGTCTTCATTTATGTTTATAATATTCTTACAGAGATGTCTGTAATAAATATTATTTCTACATTGCGGAACCCATTAAAAATGTTAAACCCCAAAATATAAATTAATAAACGCTGCTCGTTTTAAATATTGTTTAAGCAAATTTTGGAATAAAATCTTTATATAGACATTATTTTATTTAATTATAAACAAATATAAAATAAAGAATACAACAATGCATGCTTAATTCTGGTGCTATTGTACAAAATACAAATCGTCTACAATGTTTTCCTTTCTATGTAAAACATTTATCGGTTGTGTTAATTGGTTTACAAAATCCAAAATAACGATACTTTGAAATTTACCTTTATTTTGGTCGGATAATTTAAATAACCTAAGTATTTTTTTACATACACGCTTTTCTTTTGTTTTAGTATCAAGGTTTTGTCTTACTAAATGTCAATTGTAGATTTAAATCTTAAAAATAAACAGGACACAAAAAACATTAAAAAAATCTAATTTTTATTTATAATTTTTTTAACTAGACTTTAATTTTGTATTAAATGTAATTGAAAATTACTTATTTACAAATTATTTTTAATATAAAATCACCTTCTGCTATTTGATATATTTTTTTATGTTTTAAAAGGGTTTAAAAAATGTCCCTAATTACTTGAAACTAAATTTTAAAATAACTTAAAACTAATTTAAATATTTAACGTCCTTAAAATGTAAAAGGTGCAAAACTTACTTTAATAACGTAAAAATATTCTTACATTTGCCAAGTTAAGCCGCGTTTACACGATGCCAGTTGAGGAGACAATTAACAGAGGACAGCTTACTGATATAAAATTATTGGCTACGTGTAAACACCTCTGGCCAATTAGCGTGCCAACTGCCCTGCCAGTTGTCCTGAAATTCGACTGTCTTCAGGAGTAGACAAAGGACAATTGACTGGGCGCAGTGTCGTCCCCCACCACTCTATTACGGCAGTTGTCTTGACAATTGGCGCCGTATGAACGTGGTAGGGCAGTAGATATCTCGTTTTGAGCCAGTTTGCCTTTGTCAGTGGAGAACAAGCTGCAATAGCTCGTCAAAACTCTCCGGACTCATCCTTAAACAAGCTTTATATTCCAATGGATCCTCCATTCGTAACTCTTTTATCAATTGTGATTAAGCTCCGTGACTGTCTCTTTTCAATAGCCATTATCTTGACCACTCCTTCTTTTTATTTTACTCTTCTTCGAGAACTTCGCCAGTCTCAGCGATAAATTCCCGACAAAGATCATCACTCATTACTCTCAACTCATCACGAGACGGTACAGACGAAGAGGACTCCGCCATTTTTTGTCACCAACTGCCATGGTACCAGTTTCGCCGTGTGAAAAAGTTCTCATTCAATTGGACTGGCCTCAGACATTCACGCAACTGGCCCAAGACAACTGGCCCCAACAATTGTCTCCTCAACTGGCATCGTGTAAAGTTAGTAATAAAACTAAAGCCGCTTTAAGGGATCAAAGAGTCATGCCTCTTGTTTACCACTTAGAGGTTTTTATGTAAAAACTGATTTGTTAATGTTTAAATCACACCTATTTATTTCAAGCTCTTTGTTCTTATTTAAGTAATATTTTTATTTTAATATACAGGGTGTTACAGAATGTTGTGAGGAGAATTTAAGCAGAGATTCTACATCCAAAAATATGAAAAAAAGTTCATATAAACATGGGTCCGGAAATGCTTAGATTTTATGATACGGGGTGTTTAAAGTTTTTCGTCTTTTAAAGTTTATTACACATTTCTCGAAAGCCCGTGGAAATATTGAAATGAGTTTTGGTACACGCAAATGTATCATTATAGGTCACATTTATACGTACAAAATTGTTTTCTAAGGCACTTTCATCAGTGGCGTTCGTGCCGGTAAGTTCTTATTTTCAGCAAAGAAAACTGTACGCCACTGGTTTTCGCCAAAATTTGTATGTCTTTCTTAAAGCCAGTTTAATTTTGCTTAAAAAGTACCTTTTGGACTTTTTCGTCCTGACTCACCGTTTTCAAAATAAAAATCAATTTATTAATCCGTATGATCTGTTTTCGGAATCGTAATTAAAAAATAATAATGTATCTAGTTGATTTTTTCTGTAAACGTCATTTTAATTTTACTTGAATTTATTGTTAAACAAAAATGAATGACATAAAGTACCTAGCGATTTGAATTTGGGTTGTTTTAGTTAATTTGTAATACGTTCTGTAGCAAATAAAAACTTGGCAGATAGTGTACTTTTATTTTTAAATCGAAAACGGTGAGTCAGAACGAAAAAGGCAAAAAGGTACTTTTTAAGCAGAATTAGACTGGCTTTAAGAAAGCACCACTAATTCTTGCGAAAACCAGTGGCGTACAGTTTTCTTGGTTAAAAATAAGGACTTACCGACACGAACGCCACTGATGTAAGTGCCTTAGAAAACAATTTTGTACATGTGAATGTGACCTATAATTATACATATACGTGTACCAAAACTCATTTCAATATCTGCACGAGTTTTCGAGAAATGTGAAATAAACTATTAAAGACAAAAAACTTTAAACACCCCGTATCATAAAAACGAAGCAGTTCCGGATCCATGTTTATATAAACTTTTTTTCATATTTTTAGATGTAGAATCTTCCTTAAATTTTCCTCACAACATTCTGTAACACACTGTATACAGCTTACAGGTTATTGACTGAGTTAACAGTGTTATATCTTAAATGTTTCCATATATAACGAGCCAACTGTTTTATTAGTAAAAAGATAATTTTAACTAATCTGAATGTAAAATCCTATGTAATAAACTTGTTCAAAGTACCGGTATTTTGGTTATGCCTATATAGAATATAAGTTTTTAAAAAGATTAACATATTAATAAATAATAGCTATTTTTATTTTTATTTAATGATATGGAATGATATGGTAATATTACATATGATATGATGACTAACAATGTTTTTTGATTTTTCTAAAAGTTTACAGAGTTACCACCATTTCTTCTAAAAACATTTTCGGCACTTTAAAACTACGGAAGCTCAAAATGTGTATACGTTGGTCTGTATAATATTTTTTCTCTAATTTATTGATATACTAGTATCACATTAACAATTATATATAATCACATTAATATCTAACGCGTTACCCAAACAACCTAACTTTGGGTAATTTTGTCCATATATTTTTAAATCGGAATTGTAATGTAGTACCACTAGTATGAATATTTTTATTAATTTAGTAGAGTGAGTTGGTACTGCCAACAAAAGGAATATCGCTTTTTATCGCACATGTAAAAAAAGCACATTTTCTTAAAAGATTTTTTTAGTAAAGGTACTTATGCATGATAACAAAAATTTACTTCTTAAGTATACACGGTGTATCAAATTAAGTGGCCACTATTGCTAACTCTTTTATTATTACAGATACAAAATCGGTCAAATTAACAAAGTAGTAGCATTTTTTCTGCTGATTAAGATAATGAAAAAAGAATAAACAATTGACTAGCGCGTTTCCGAATAAATGGTTAAAAATCATTTTATTTAAATGAACTGTATATTTTTGACCAGAACGTTTAAAAATCGTCTTTAGAACAAAAAATTGTCTTGTAATAGTGGCCTAAAACTGAAAATAACCGAATTATTACCATTTAAGGTAAACATCGAAATCCGGCACTAGTACTTGTACAGAAGATATAGTATATGTAAATGTCAGCATATTCTAATGTATATGAAAATTTGTAGGCAAAAAATAATTTTAGACAAGTTGGCTTGTATTCTAAATAGAGGGCTCATTCTGAGATAGTAGAAAAACAGTGATGTCACTGCACATTTATTGTAGGTTGTGTTTTTTTATTTTACGCTGAAATAAAACAATAAAGAGAAAATTTAGTTTTATTTTAAAAATACACATTCAACTTGTCTAAAAAATAAATAAGGGAATAATTCGGTTATTTCCAGTTTTAGGCTGATATTACATAAAACTTTTTTGTTTTGTGGGCAATTTGCAATTTACGTTCTGGTCAAAAATATACAGGGTGTTTCATTTTAAAAAAATGATTTTTAACCATTTATTCGGAAACGTTCTATTTAATTGTTTATTTTTTTTCATCATCTTAATCAGCAGAAAAATACTACTTTGTTAATTTAACCGATTTGTATCTGTAATAATAAAAGAGTTAGCAATAGTGGCCAATTAATTTGGTACACCGTGTATATGACAGATATACCTGTTACAATCAGTGATGACAGTTTTTTTTATTTCTTAATATTTTGTATTTATTTCTTTTTCTTTAAAAAAAGGTTAATACAATACATTCCATAGTTTTTTATTATTTTATATTATTTTTACTTAACAACAACTAACTTTGTTATCAGTGTTGTCTGGGTAATTTTTTAAGCTTTTAAGAATAGAGTATATAATTATATCAGACCTTTTAATTTTATTTTATTTATCAATAACAAATACCCACGCTAAACTGTTTTAAAGGCTGCAAACCAGAAATACCTAAAGATTTTTCCAAAAACATAAGGTTCCCTTCTTAATAACGAAAACATGTGGTAAAATGTTTTTTTCTAGGTATATTTTTTGCTACTTAGTCTGTTGCCTTTTAGCCCATAACAACCATTTTGGGGTATTACCTCCTATTATACATTTTTTTATTATATTGGCACTAGTAGCTATTTAAATACCTTTAAAATTGCAAATTTACAATATTGGTAAGCAAAAGCAAAAGACGAGTCATTGTAAATAAAATATTTTTAAATATATACTCTGTAAACATTTTTAACACATACAAAACAACGTATAAATACGTTACTTTCAGGTATTAGAATGGTTACTAGCACTACTCGTATATTTTCATTGCCACCTAGTATGTGGTAATATACAAAAAAAAGATTAAAAAGGAAATGTTAACTTTTTTTGGTCTACAATGGCATTTAAATACGAGTGTAATAAAACTCTAATTCTGATCTGAGATATGCTATTGATATTAGCAATGTTAACAAGTTTCAGTTTTAGAAACGGATAAATTCTTTTGTTATTTTTTTTTAAACCTACTGTAAATCTATTGTAAGTTTATTTTAATTAAAATTTAATGGTACATGTATATACAAGGCAATAATTCTACTTCATTTTTATGCACAGATCTCTACAATAAAATTAAAAAAAACGTCTGGAATAAAAGTCACCAATGACACAAGAAATATTTAATTTTTACCATTTTTTAAAAACAAATAGAACATTTTGTTTACTTTTTTAAAGACATACTGTATAATTAGTTTAATTAGATCACTTTAATTAAAATTTAATAATACATACAGAGCTGTCAAAACTTGAAGTACTTCAAGTAAAATTTTACTTGAAGTACTTTTTTGTACTTCAAGTATCTTATTTCAAGTACTTTTTATTAGGAGATACTTGTACTTGTACTTGATTAGTTTTTATGAAGATACTTGGATTTTTACTTGATTTGACCAAGTAAATTACTTGAAGTATTTATTTAAGTACTTGAAGTATTACGATGTACTTGGAAAAGTACTTCAAGTAAAAAGTACTTTCAAAAAAAAGTACTAAAAACAACTTTAATACATAAAAGTACTTGAAGTAAAAAATCAACCAAGTACTCGAATTTACACGCCTTAGATAATAGTACAAACAAGTTAAAACAAGAAATACGCGGAACCGCTGTTGTTTCTATTGTATTGCATTACAGCGCTCATTTGAATTAGATCCAACAGCAAAACAAGTGTAACTATTACTGAGAATTAGACTTTTTGTTCTTTAAATCGGTCTTGTGTCAACGTGAAAATTATAAGTGCTCTGGTCTGGTGAAAACAAAAAAGAAAGATACCTAATAGTAGAAAGTGAGTAAAAAAATTATTAGTTGTTTTATTTAAAAATTATAAATTTTTCTTTTTACTTTCAAACCCTATTTATATTACTGAATTAAAATATATTTTATATTTATAAAAAAGCAAAAGATATAATAATATGCAAACATTTTGTAAATATTATAACTCAAAAAGTATTTATCCAATTAACTTGGTTGGAAAACCCCGTGTTGAGGAATAAACCCTCTAACTTCCTTACAAAAAATACTACTCAAGTATAATTTGTTTTACTTGAAGTACTTTTAATAACTTCAAGTACTTTTATGTACTTCAAGTACTTTGGTTTACTTCAAGTACTTTGGTGTACTTCAAGTACTTTGTTTTACTTCAAGTACTTTGTTTTACTTCAAGTACTTTGGTTTACTTCAAGTACTTTTTTAATTTACTTGAAAATGCAAGTACATTTTAATGAATACTTGGTACTTGTACTTGAAGTAATTTTTAAAAAATCAAAAACTTGGTACTTGTACTTAAAGTACTATTTAAGAGTACTTTGACAGCTCTGAATACATGTAACTTCAAAGTAATTATAAAGTTATTACTAAGAACTTAAAGATACATTAAGGTATTCTGGCTTGGAAAGTTAAAAAAATCGAAAAAAGTTTTTTTATATATACATATTTCGATAGTTTAGATATTTAGTATTATCTCCTTAAAAAGATTTTTCGAAATTCAAATTATTTTAAAAGTTTTATTTAAAGTTGTTGTTTGGCGTAAGTGCTCCAAAAGAAGGAAGAAGTGCTCGTCTTTTAAAGAGAAACTCGTTACGTATTTAATTGAGGTAGAAGAAGGCCCGATATATGCATTCGCAATCGCTGATTATAGAAATGTAATATGTACTGTTATATCTCTTAGATTACCTGAAACTTAACCCAAAACTTAAAACGTATTTTTCTCGAAACTACTTTGGTGCATGATATCTCAGATTCTATTCGATCGATTCATTAAAAATTTGGTACAGAGCTGCTTCATATATTACACTATTGCACTACGTAGGGTTAAAAAAAACATTTTATATATTTTTAAAAAATTCCAAAAGGGCGAAAAAACAGGGAGAAAACCAAGGAAGTTTAAAGCTGTATGATAGGCCAATGCTGTAGAACAAAACTGTTCAGGCGTGCAGGGCAGCGGGAATAGGGGAACCGGCCCGCGGAGGTTTCACAACGAATCGTAGGTCAGGTCAGGACTTTCATAACTCTTTGTTACCATGTATACAGTTGACGTCATAAAATGTCAAATTTAAATTAACTATACTTTTACTTCTATTATAGAATCTTTAAAATTCTTGTATAATATTGGATTTTATATTACCTGATTTAACATGGAAAGAACTGATGGCGTCACTTCACAGCCTTCTGTTTAAATGGTTTAATATTTTTGGGAGTTTTGTATTTTTACCAAAAATCTTGATAAAATAATTGACAACACGATTTTTTAAAATAAATTTTAAACATTGTATGATAGTTTCATTTACTTATTACGAAGTTTGTAATAAAAAAGGCAAGATAGTGTAAATGAGTTTAATCTAATTATCATATTTAAGGATCGATATCTGAAAAATATAACGTTGACAAAAATCACTTAGTTTAGATTTGTAATCAGCGCCTCTGTATGCAAAAAATCATAAAAATCGGCAAGGGTCAAGAAAAGTAGAAACTTACCATAATTTGAACTGGTTGTTTGTGTTTTAGGGCAATACGATATTTTATAAATTTATAATTTGTATAAAAGTACAATAAAATAGTGTTACCTCATGCAGATAACATAAACAAATTTAACAAGAAGTATAAAATTTTTTAAATAAGAATTTTTTTATTCTGACAGTCCACCAAGGCTGAGGCTTCAATATTAACGTACCGTTAAGTGTGGTAAAGGGAAGTTTCTAGAGTCTACACCAGACCTAAATATTTGGAAAAGGGAAAACTTCTGCGAATAGCAGATTTCAGTCTAGACACTCTGGGGATTATGGAAGAAAGAGAGTGGAAAGTTCGGGGCCTCTTAAGTTGGACTGCAAAAGGATGCATAAAAGTGACACTACGTGTTGCTCTGTTGGAAGCTGTCAGAGGAATTATACTTGCCAACTCCTCGGAGCAGAAGCCGTGAAAATACCCATAAAAATGCAACATATTCCCTCCAGCCCGTCGGTGGGAAAGAGAAGGAAGCTTTTCTGTAAGCGTGGGATCATTATTAAGACGATCATATCTTTTTTGAATAAAATTAAGAATGATAAGAGTTGTAGGAAATACCAATGCCCAGACATGAGAACAATATTTTAAAGATGGTCTGATTAGGATACATACAAAGTATCCAGAATATACAGATTAGACGGATAGAAACACTTACTGGCTCAAAAAAGAAATCCAAGCTTTTTTAAAGCAGCTGAGGCTATTGATGTAATGTGTTTGTGTCAGTTAAGATTGTTCTTTATAGTAACGCCAAAATGATTAAATAACTTCTTTTCGCGACAGCGAACATGACTGTGTCTCGGAGCAATAAACTAGACAAGAGTTTTGAAGACCCAATTCAAGATTATTTTATGGTCTTGTGAAAGTGATATTTCAGTTTGTTTTATTTGGGTTACTTGCCTTTCTACTACCCCGGGACCCGGACCAAGAGGGTCCCATTTTCCAAAAAGTAGAAAGGCGAGAAACCCAAATAAAACAAACTGAAACATGAATCCGCCACAAAACTATAGAACATATTTCAGGCATTTTGTTACGATATTGTAAGTAACAAACAATAAACACAAAATTATAGTCACAATTAAAAAACCAATAATCACTAAAATATGAAGGTTTTTATCAATTCAAGAACTTCTGCAACCACAAAATAAAATCACACAAGGGACGAGAAAGGGACTCCGGCTCTGTCAAAAGATAATGTGTTGCCTACTTACAAACTGTGTGTAGGTAGGCATCACATTACAATATTTTGGAGAATTTTGTTACTGCGCATAATCGAGGGGGCCTCTCATGACAGTTATTTTCATAGTGGGCCGGACATTTTTTGATCGAATAGGCCATAGTATTGGGCTTCCATTAACCTTCAAACTTCCTTGGAGAAAACAATTCATTTTTAAATCGTCGCCATTTTTCGAAAAAAAAATTGTAAAAGCTCCTCGTAGTGCTGTAACTACATCTTTCTCATTAAAGAATTTAAAAAAAATCAGATTACTGGAAGGACTAAAATCCTGCACACCAGAACACGCCATTTTTCTGAATCCTCCACTTTGCCGCCCTGCAGTTTTAAATTTTGTTTTTTTTTTTTTTAATATTATAAATGCTTAATACCTTAAGATACCAATAAATAACTAGTAAAAAAATGGATAGTACAAATATTTATTTTTTATTTAGCGCCGGAAAAAACACCCAAAACTCTAGCGTCGAAACCAGAATACCGCTTTAATCATGAAAAAGTTATAAAAAGCGACTTATATATATATAAAAAAAAAACAAATATCTTTTCCAGCTATACTTAATAATTTTACCAAATAACAATAACCTGGTATTTGCTCTAAATTGGCACTAAATATTTACAATGTTTTTTTATAGAATTATTGTTTGTTTATTTTATTTGGTTTTTATACTATTAAAGGTTATTAAAATGCCTCATTATTAACTTTTTATTGGTAAGGTCAATTTTAAATTGCAAATTAAGGGTTTGTACTAAAACCATTTAACACTAATTTTTCAATATATTTTAAACCAATAAATTTAAATTTTTTACTTAGGACAAGTTTAATCAAGGCATTGATAGGTTGTTCCTAGAATATGTCATTGTGTAGAATGTCAGACTTTTGGTATACATTACAAATTAAAAAAAATAATAAACTGAAAAAAGGTTTAAATATTTTATTTTTTTATATTTAGGTGCAGTAATACGTTTATTTAATACAAATTTAGATGCAAAAGTCTAAGCAATATATAGTTTGTGTTAAAACACAATTATTATTAAATAAAAACTTGTTCGTCATCTGACGTACTAACAATTTCGTCATCATTTGCAGATCCTGTTTTCTTGACTGGTGTGACGGGGTACCTAAAACAAAATAAAATTATTTTTAATTTAGAAACATGTGTTTAATATTAATACTAAATATTTGTGTAATTCAAGTAAATTTTGTTTAATGATACACACAAATTAACATATATTGTTTCTCTAAAAATACTTAAAACACCTTCTTATAGAATTTTTTAGCAATCAAAGGATGGTGTTATTTATAAGCAAAGGAATTGATGTCATACGTAGATATTTTTAAGATACAAGGACTTTTCAAAAATGTAAAAAAAAATGTTGGTTTCATATTTAAAAACCAGGCTATGATTAGATACACGTGGATAAAATGATTGAAAAATAAATACCTATCGAACAGGGGCACCCTACTAGGTATATAGCAATGGACCGGACGAATTTATTTATTACCCTATAAGCACTGCAGCCGAGGTTCGCGCGACCAGCCGGCGCGCTTTCGTTCAATCCTCAGTAACTTTGTAACCACAGACGAGGTTGGGATGTACTGCCGTATTTCATGTTTTTCATAATTATTTACGCATGTAGGAGATAAATTTGCTATTGCTTATCAATTTTTTAGAATCAAAACAATAATAAAATTATTGTTTTAATTCTAAGGAAAGAAAACATGTTATTCTAAACAATCCCAACTAAAAACTAAAAAAATAATTCTACATAAAAAAATTAAGTAAACACAAAAAAAATCTAAATAAATTAATTAATTAAGCAAATATTCAAACAATCCACCACCTCTCGCTAAACAATGTCCTAAGCGATCATAGAAATATCTTCGAACATTGTTTAATATCACAGATGTAATTGTTTGAAAAACGTACAAATTTTTACACGCAATTCATCAAGATTCATAGCGCAATCATCCCGAAAACGTAAATTTTGGATTTTGCATAACCCCAAAGAAAATAATCGTTAGGAGCCAGATCAGGAGAGCGAGCGGGCCTCGGTATTGTAGCTCAATCCAGCAATAAGAAGGTTTGGAAAAGTATTATTTAAATAATCCAAAACCAAACGTGTATTATGTGCTGGACAGCCATCTTGTTGAAACCACATTTCATTAAATCGAGGACCTGCCAATCGTCTAATTTCTGGAACTATTTGCTGTTGCAAAAGATCCAAATATTTTTGACCAGTTAAGTGACCATCAAAGAAAAATGGCCCAATAACATGTTCCCCATAAATACCGCTCAGACATTTACCTTTTGAGGACGCTGAGTTCTAAGTTCAAAATACCTATGTAAATTTTCCTGAGACCAATAACGGGTGTAGTGGGATTATGCCTACCATGAAGTGGAAATGTGGACTCATCAGTTAAGATAATTTCGAATAAATTCTTCATTTTTCATTTGCCTTATTCATCATGTTTTCACAAAACTCCATTCTCCTGATATTGTCCTCAAGGATAAATTTCTTAGGTGTTTTGAATGATGATATATTACAACATGCGGTTTTAAGCCAAAGCCTACCCTTGCAAAAATAGCTAATACTACTGATGATGTTTTAAACCACCCACCACCAGTTACAAGTTTAGATAAATAAAAACAAAAAAAAACACGTTTTTAGAGATCTACGGAAGTGTCTGGAATTTTAAATTTTTATGCAGCAAATAAAAACATGCTGTTTCAAGCCAAAGCCTACTCTTGCAAAAAAAGCTAATACTACTGATGCTGTTTTAAAAATATATTTTTGTTTATATGCTATGAAATGAATTAAAATATTAAACAGCATAACGCATAATATCAATGAGCTAACATCATAGATACAGAAAGCATTTCATTCATAAACGCAATCGAGAGCTGCGCCCAACATGGTTTTGTTTAGTATTAGCATAGTTTGTACTTGTGAAATGATAATCCAGGAATCATATCCGTCACTTTACACACTTGGCACTGCCTTACCATTTTAATTTATTAAAAGTACTTACACAAAACTAGAAATGTATAGATTTGTCACAAAAATTACTCAAGCAACAAAAAACATTTAGACTAAAACGCCATATTGAAAGTGTCATCTGTCGAGCGAAGCTGAAAGTGGCGGTAATGCGCTTCTACGAAAAATCGCTGTTGTCACGTTGTCGCGCCTTTATTAGTAGCTATCCAAAAGAAAATAGTATTTTGACATCATTACTTTTCTGTATTATGCTTTATCGTAATAAATATAACAAATATTATTCACAGTTTAAATACATGTGAGGCTTATTTTGATGTAATTTTAGGAATAAATTAAGTAATATTTAATCATAATATACTATCAAGTAAATGAAAC
Organism: Listronotus oregonensis; assembly: GCA_019359885.1. NCBI lineage: Eukaryota > Metazoa > Arthropoda > Insecta > Coleoptera > Curculionidae > Listronotus > Listronotus oregonensis. Next base: position 51,960 of record JAHBCN010001510.1, read on the forward strand.
AGAAAGATACTTGGCAGACACGCTTTACGACAAAATAGTATCTGTAGTAACCATTTTCCCGGGTTTTGGTGGATTTTATTGTTTCGAGTACAGAGGTTCTTTCATCGCTAGGCAGAACTTAGAATGTGCGTTTATGATGCTACGCTTATGCCAAATCGATGCTTTCTCCAGTTAAACTAACAGCTGATTGCATAATATAACTAATAATATTAATACTAAAGGTATTAAAATGCAAGGACGATATTTCGAAAACTTGCTGACATAAATATTAACAATAAAGTGTGTAATAAAAATATGTTTTCGGATATTTAATATCGTTGATAGTCTCCAATTATTATTTTCAACCTAATTAATTGTTAATTGTCAATTTATTTGTACATCATTTTTCCTTTAGTAAAACTAAAATCTAGTTGTTGTGCTATTGATTTTTTTTTCATGAAATTTGGGAGGGAAATAATATCCTTTGTCACCCGGCATATTTTCTTTGACTTTTTAATTCCTCTTTTACATCAAAATATCAGCTATTTTCAACCACTAATCAGTGTCATTTTAATAAAATTGTATTTTACTAGGGTTCAAAATAGTATTTATAAATTATTTTTCTTAAGCCTTTTTCATAAATATATGACTTTAATTAATAACAAAACAACATACCTAACAGGTCCTTTCCATTTTCTGCTTAGTCCTAAACTTCGAGGCAATGCTATTGTAGTATCATTTTTGCCATTTTTAATTTCATTACTGTTGTCTTGGTCAGCGGTTACCATAGGATTATTTTGAATTGTCGCACATTCCATTATTAATTTTATCTTTTTCTAGAGGCAAAGTTCTTCGATTCCCAGTTTCAGTATTATCAAAAGGGTAGTTCCACCAGTGAATTCCTTTTTTTGGGATCATATCCACTATAACTGCCCTATCATTATCGTTAGGCAATCTTGACAATGACCGGGAAATATTTTTACTAAAATTGTCACGATTATCTTTTAGAAAGTTTTTAGATAACATAAAATTATTATCCTTCTCGGGTTCGTATTGATGACGAATACTTTTTTGGTACGAAACGTCAGCTACTGGTGACCTATTAACGTACTTATTACTATTTGATGAGTCGTGACAGGATTCTATTAAATGTTTTTCCACAGGACTATCAGCTGTTTGCCAAAAAATGGATGCTGAGTGTTCTAGTTGGTCACTGCTTGTATTTGCTGTTAAGGAATTTCTTTTGTTAAGGTCGTGCAGTTTTATCCTCGATAATGTCACGGTGCTACTTTTTTGTAGATCGTTTTCGGTAATCTTGCTAAGATTTTTTCGGACAGAAGGTCGGTTGTTTTCAGATCTTAATGTTGTTACAATTCTGGATAAAACAAACTCCACCTAAAATTAATTTAAAAATATCTTTTTTTTTTTTTGCTTAAGTATATTTTTAATATTTCAGTATATTGATTGTCACAAAATGATTCATTTTACCCTTTTTTAAATCCTAGACCATGTATTGCTTATGGTATAAGCGAATGCAACTAACCTGTCGTCCAGTGCCCTTTAATATTTCCAGTGAATCACTGTATTTTCTTCCCAATAAGGACTGCCCATTAACAGCGATCATCTGATCACCGCTCATAATGCCTTGACTTAAATGGGCTGGTCCTCCCAAAATTACAGACTGCACGTAAACGTTACCATCGGACCCTTCGGTGATCTGAAGTCCAAGACTACCACGGTCATCTTTTTCAATTGTTATAGTCGACAAAATTCTTTCTTCGGCAAATGACATATTGTTTAGTTTTTCCAGAAGCGTATCATTTATTGTCTCTTGAAAATCTGGTAGAAAATTTTGTTGTGAAACCGATTTAATTGTTGAATCTGTAAGTAAACATTTCATTTAGAAATCATATTTATATAATAGTTATATAGACAATATAAAGTCTTAACTTCTGGCTACCTAGTATCATATTGAGTAACTGTGGAGAAAAGCAGTCCATGCAAGCCTTTGTTTTTGTAGGAAATCAGCAAAAACTTTTTGTATTTAATACTTTCCCTATTTATAAGAATAAAGTCTAGAAAGCGCTAATATCAATTAAAAACGAAGATACTACAGAATGGAATAAACATGCTGTTTTTAAGCCTTAATATTTTAAGAAGCTTCTTTCATGCATTTTTATTTTGTCAAAATTAAACAATGCGTTAAGTCATTTTTGTATTTTTTTTATTGAGACATAAATTCACTGCTTTTTTAAAGCGTGGGTAGTTGTAGAACAATCCTAAATATTTAACAATGCCAGAAAGTCAATATTGGATTTTTTGTATAGATTGCCTTTTTCCATATTTGGGCAGAATAATAAATATATAAAAAATACCTAAAACGTAAGCTTCTCCGCCACAAGGCTGAAGACCATCCATTGACGACTTGGAAATTGATGTTGAACTGCAGTGTAAAGATACAGACTCCAATGACATTTGTTCCAAATAATCATGAACAGAAGCATTAACTGCTTCCATACTTCTTGATACTCTTGAAGCGAGATTGGAAATTGCTCTTGTTCCCATTTTTACCCCTGCAAAAGTATTTATAGCTAATAGATTAAATTTTTAAGAACATTTTTTACGGGAATAATAAACTAAGACTGTTGATTTTTAGTTCTAAAAGAAAAAGTATCGCTAATTTAGTAATTTAAGCGAAGCTTTTAGACAAAAAGGTGATTTATTCTCTACTGAAAAGAGTTTTTTAATAGTTAGCATAGAGCAGCATATTAAAGTTTCAGGGACTTTTGTTGGTGTCTTTATCATGTAGCGGCGTAGATTTAGCTATGTCGGTCTTTGAAATAATAAAAAAAAGTTAATGTATTCCATTTTAAAAAGCTATAATTTTTTTACTTTTTTAATATTTTGCTACTAATTTTTAAGGAACGGCTTTGTTCAACAGTTCGTACTAATTTTTTTTTAATTTTGGTTGTTGTTTACCTTACTAAGATTTTGTTGCCTCTGACAATGCTTTATTGTAATGTTAAATTTAACTGCTTTTTATCAAAATCAAACGAAAATCTGATATGTACTTCTTAAGAAAAAGGAAGTTAATTATGGCTTGACAAACCAAAAAAGCCTTTTAAAAAAGTGACATCACAAATAGGTTAATCAAAAAATAAGAATTGTTTAAAACATGTTTTTGCAAATTTTAAACTTAAGGGAATAAAGAAGAGAATATCTTAAACTCTCTTTCTATTTATTATAAACATATACAGTGTGTCCCAAATTGGGCCTACATGTATTGGTAACTCGGGAACCATTAGAGCTACAGTGTTGGTTAAATTAGGAAAGTTTTAGACAATTTAAATGCAAAATTAAATCTGCTTTCAGATTTATTATCTTTTATGGTTTTTGAGATAATTCAAAAAACAAATGATACGCATCTTATAATTTAAATAATTTGTTTTTTATGAAACGGGTCGGTCATTACGCAGTCTAGTCTAAGCCTACTATCAAATAAACAAAAATTATCGTTTTTAGAGCTTAAGCAATCTGAAAGCCTAGACTTGTAATACATCAATGAAAAGCTCTTGAAGAGCTCTTTTCAAAAATGTAAAAATCCAATATGGCGTCCGTATGAAAATCCAAAGTTTGGGTAAATATCTCAAAAACAAATAAAGTTAGAAAAATATTTTTACTTAAATTAATTTTTTCTTAAAAAAGTGTTCTAATAATGTAGTAATCTTAAAACCGTAAAATTGGTAGTTTGCGAGCTACAGGCAAAAGTTAAAAATGCACTATTTTGTTTTTTATTTAATTATCTCAAAAACCATAAAAGATAAATAAAATCTGAAAGCAGATTAAATTTTGCAATTAAATTGTCTAAAACTTTCCTAATTTAACCAACACTGTAGCTCTAATGGTTCCCGAGTTACCAATACATGTAGGCCCAATTGAGGACACACTGTACATGCATAATAAATTTAGGACACAGTATGATAAATTTAATAATATATGATCATATATATAGGGCTTAAATAGTGTTTAAAAACAATTTTATATACCATCATTTTCTACCACACTATCGTCTTACCTCTTCTTTTCTCGCTGATACCAACTGGCAAACCAGCAAAATATGAACTGTCTAATACCAGTCCGTGTTCGTAAAAGTGTCCAGGATTTTCGTTCTCCTTGTTCTGATAATCTTCATTTATTGTCTCATTTAGCGTTTTATTTAAATCTTGCACACTTCTTGATCTTCGGTAATAGCTGTTTTCAGGTTTTTGACTTGGGATGTTAGTTGATCTAAATTCAACCTAGGAGAGAGACAGATATGTTTATTTTCGTAATAAAAATTTAAGTAAAAATTAATTTTATTAATAAAAATTATTGATTAAATTTTCTTAAAATTTGGGGCAAGATTTTCAGTGATAAAGAAAATTTAATAGAGTTGAGCGAAATAAAGACAGACAGAAAACGTGGAGTTGCTGATTCCCTTTCCATCGACCCAAGAAGAAGAGGGGAATACTTCGGTCGGACTGCGACAACACATACACACTAGTCAGTGATGCCAGATCTCACGATTATTCGTAAGATCACACGAATTTGGTTCCGATTTCACGATATGACGAAAAGGAAGATTTATTAATAAAATAATTTACTCCGTTCCTGTAGTGAATAATAACAATGGCATATCGAAAGAAACGACCGGGGAATCCCCGTCGCCTACAAGCGTTTTTATGCGGTCTTGTTAATCACTGTTGTATTTAATAAAACAGTAAATAAAAGGTTGTTTAATTTTGATCAGTTTTAAGAATAAAAATAAAATAACTATGCTATTTTAAAAAAACTCATAAACATTCTTAAAAATTATTGAAATTAATAGTTATCCTAATAATAAAAAAATAACTCCAAAAAAATACAATCAAAAGCGTTCTTATTTTAATAAATACTCAAAGACAATGCCCTGCTGACCTTCGCAATACCCGAGCAGATTATAAAACTCAGTCCTAACATTCGACATTACCTCCGATGTAATGTAGTTAATAATGTTGAATATTTTGGCCCTTAACTCAACTGAATTTACAGGCCTCTCATGTGAATACCTGTAAATTAGTTAAGTTAATTAGCCCCACAAAAAAAGTCAAGAGGAGTCAAATCCGGTGAGCTTGCCGGCCACGGTATGGTACCTCTGCCACAAATAAGCCGTTTAGGAAAAGTCCTAGTAAGAAATTCCTGAACTGGCCTTACGTTATGAGCAGGACAGCCATCCTGGTGAAACCAAATTTCCTCGAAATTAATATTTACGTTTCGCACAGCTGGTATAATTTCCTTTTGCAGCATTTGCAAATAAAATTATTTATGTTGTCTGGCTCGATAAAATAATAATACCTATTATTAAAATAATAAAGTATCTTTAACTATTCTAAAATACTAATATTTTTTACAAATTTCTTTTTTTTGCTAGCCGCACAATTTTTTTTTATGAAAAATTTTATAAAACGTATAATTTTTAAAACATTTTTAAAATTGCTAATAAATATTTTACGAAATGACAACACTGTCGACAATATCCTAACGAATCGTAGGCGCCGTCGACCGTCGACCATCGTTGTATTGGAAGTGGGATAGAGGAAATTGATGTCGTTCTCTGTTTAATATGGGGTCATACCATATGTATCCTACACTATTACATTAAAATTGGCTCCTAAGCCCTTGTCTTGCCAATCCTGTATTTAAATGTTATTTTTGCTCTACGACATTCATTGTTCTGAACACACTCAGCTACTATACCTCCAAACCAGGTAAAGAGGAAAAAGGAAGAAATTTTGGGCTTGTGTTTATAAAGGCTTTCTAATTTATTGTTCTATTCTTACAGAATACAGATCCAGAGAGATTGTATGTGCATGGCAATTGTGTAAGTAAGTTACAACATGTAATAAATTAATTTTTACCTTAAACTCAGTGTCAGCATTAACAGTTCCGTCATAATCATGCAAGTGGGAATAAATTGGCTGAGCGTACGTATCAATTTACATAGGGAATTGGTTTCATTTTTAATATCTTTTAAAGGTATTCCAAATTGCTGACTTAAAGATTGTAGTGATGTGTATTCTGTTCGCAATCTCAGAAAAAACTGATGATGTAATGATGCTAATCGGAAAGCAAAATAGCTCCTAAAAATAATAGTTGAAATTAATCAATAAAACTTAATAAAAATGTGAAATTAATAATAATTTTTTAAAATGAACAGCTTATAGAAGGTAGTTAATTTAATTTTTGTATATTTGTGACAGTTTAAAAAAAATGTTAAAATTGGGTCATAGCAATTTTCTGAAATAAAAATATATATTAAAACTAATTTATCTAAAAATACGTAGTATAGTTAACCTAAAGTTTAAACCTGATATTGTTTTATAATTTGATGTTTAAAAGTTCCCAAATCACAGCAAATTACTTAAATAAAAAAAAAAAGAAATTAAAACGTATCAGGTTTTGTTTGTTTTTTACGATAACAAAAGAAGTCAACCAAATCTGGTAAAAATATTTCGGATTGTGTAAGTGGTCTTATATATTTGGGCTTTTTTAGACAATGTCAATAAGCAACATTGAAAAAGTTTTTTTTTTCTAAGATCTACCTCGCGTTTATAAAATATTTTTTTTTATAAAATCCGATCACAGACATAAATATAAAAAAAGACAGCTCCTTGTATTATTCCCTTTATTTTTTTATTAAAGCAATAGATATTTAAAAGTGAATATAGTTCAGTTTTTGTCTTAAATAATAAAAAAAACTTTTATCCACCTCCCCTTTTTTTAAATAAAACTGGATGATTTTAAACCATAAGCTTAATAATATATCACTTAACACATTTCAATTGTTCTCCTTAACCCCCTTTTTTATTCCTATAAATCCGTACTAAGTTATTTATAAAGTTAGTCTATCCTAATGGTAAAAAGAAAACACAATGTAATAAAGAATTACATAAAATATTATTCTTTACCTTCCCTGACCTCCTTTTCTTAAAGCCTATTTTACCTAAAATTAATAAATCTTTTTTTGCATTAACAGCATTACACGTAAACCAAATTTACAATTGATATCCGATTTTGTCATGGCGTTAACAGAGAGACACCCTGAAAGACTGACAAGAACGACAGACTAACAGACTGGCATGGCAAAATTAGTTCGGGAGATGGTTTTGAAATAGCTTTGTAAGTCGTCAGCTAACTTTAAGAAAGTCAAAATAAGAACATTAACAACTTCCTATAAACTGCCCATTTTCGATTGAGAAAACAGCCAGCAAGTAACCATGACTACTGAATTTTTTTAACCAATAAAGTACATTTTTTTGTTGTAACCATGGTTACTGATTTTTTCGACCAATGCAATACATTTTTGTTCAGGTGTTTTTCTTAATCGGAAATTATTAAATTATAGACTTTATTTAAAGATGACGTATTTAATTTTTTTACATTTTTTTTAATTGCTACATACTAAAGTAGATTTCTAAAAAAAATAGAGATAAAAAGGTCACATCCGAAAAACCAGAATATCAAACTAAAAATTAAACTAAATTTGGTTTAGTTAAAAATAATTCATTTTAGAGAAATGTTTGCCATCATATATTTAAAATTACAGAAAATTGTATTAAGTTAAAATTAAAAAAAAAACATTAAAATTTAACTAAATTTGGTGTAAAAAACAGCTTGGAAAGAAATACTGATTTAAACAAAATATAAGAGTTACTCGCGCAATTCATTAGACAGTTTTAAAAGTACACAACTTTCAAGAGAAACAAATTTTTTGGTGGTATTTTGATAGCTATCAAATTGTTATATGGATATAGCATATTTGACGTGTATATTTGTACATATAGATACATATTACATACCGATGAGGGAAGTGTTTTATTACTGTCAATAGATTAGTAAGTTGTGGTTATTTATACTATTTTATTTACAACCACAATATTATTATAAAATTGAATATTTTCAAAATGTAGTAAAAATGCCAAAATATGTCATTTATTGTTTTGACACCATTCAAAAATGTGGTGGTTGCGCCATACAAATATTTACTGGTTATAGGGCCATAACAATGACGTTAAATTTTTTGTTTGATCTTTTAAATTCGTGTCAATAAAAAAGCTAAATCAATGTCAAATAGTGATAATGATAATTCTAACAATGCTACCCACCAGAACTCAAAAAAGTTGCAGAAAGAGCAAAAGCAAGTTTACTTCCGCAAAAAAGTAGGGGCGGTATGAAATAGCATTCCAGGTATAAATGGTTGAGGGAAATGGCTGAGGGAAATGGAGGAGGGAAGTACACGTAAGTAATGTCACACTTTCAAACCTTCATTAGAGTTAATCACGCCAAAATTACATGTATGGGTGTAAATAAAAAATATTGCATATTTAACGTGTGTTAAATTTTTGTTATGCGCAATTTTTGACTGGTAATAAATTTTAAGAAGACATTATTTTTAAAGGTAATATTTTTGCACTTAATATTCAAATTAAACTGTTGATAGAAAGTACTATGTTAAAAAAAAACAAATTTTTTAACCTACTTTTTATGGTCCATTTTTAGTTTATACTTCTTCAACTTTGACCTATGCCGTACACCATTGTGGGGCAATATACACAGGTAGTGCTTGCTGTAACATAAAGTCTGGATGCTTTTCCATTCAAACATTTCGTACAATTGCGGTCCGAAATGGCTCGTCGATGTTCCCCTTTCATAAAGATTTACTCCTTGTGCGCTTATGTATAGCCAAATATCCTTATTGTTATTATCCTTCAGCATCTGGAAAGGCAATGTATATGGGAGATGTTTAGCTGGTTTTCTTGGCTGTTAGGTTTTATGTTTAGCTTAAAAGTAATAACTAAATTGGGCACCCGAAAATGTATTTTGCTATGGAATATTGTACAGGATTCTTTAAAATGAAATAAAACTACCGTAAAATGTTGGTTGTATAGGTAAATTAAAGTAATATTTAGAATTATCGGTTCAGTGATAAAAAAACAGGGTCATCCAAATTAAAATTCGCCATTGGTAATTCTGTAATTAGTTAAAATATAAAATTGCTAAAATTAACAAATAAAGGGCATTTTTAACATTTCTAAAGAATAAAGAAGGGAAAAAACAATTGACAATCGTGATTTCGAGTTTAATAGTAAAAGAGCATCGACATAAGTTTAATAGTTAAGTTTTTAAATGTTACTATACACCCTGTATGTTGTATCCCAATGAAAAGAATTTTTAAAGAACTTTAAAAAGTACCACACATAATATGTCTCTCTTTAATGCTTTTGGAAACATAGGCATCCAAATCTAAAAAATACTTTTTAAATTTATTACACCTTAAGCTGAAAGCTGAGAGCTGAAAGCTGTAAGCAATAAGTTTACAGCTTACAGCTTATACAAGCTTTATTAAAAAATATTTTTTTATATTTGGATGCTCATATTTTGGTATTTAAGATAGATCGATTAAATGTGGCATTTTTTTAAAGCTTTTTAAAAGATCTTTTTATTGGTGATATATTATAAAGGGTGTTTTCTTTTTAAAAATGCTTTTTTACTTTTAAACTTATGTCAATATGCATATTTCCAAAACTATCAAAAAAAAAAGACATATTAAATATGGTTTTTTCAAGCACCTAAAGAAATATTTTGATTGGTATACAATATCTAGGATCAGGGCCAGATTTAACTTTTTGTCGCCCTAATATGTCTATATTTTTTGGATATCAGAACGAAAAATTTAGCATTAAAAGAGTGTAAACTTCAATTTTTATAAAAATTTAATGAACAAATTTAACAAAAGTAAAACATACAGAGAATTAAATAATAATTCATTAAAACAAACCAATTTCATTATAAAAACAAAAGTTTTAAAACAAATAAGTTTTTTTTAAATAATATATTATTTAATTATAGGCAAAACCCTATACTAACCTTTTTCTTTGAACCTTTTTTCCGCAATATCATTATTTATATCATTAAAATTAACAATTGTATTTTTTTAAAAAATTAATCGTAAATTTGCCGCCCATAATATTTGTTGCCCTGGGCTTCAGCCTATTCATCCTTTGCGTAAATCCATCCCCGTACAGGCTGTTCTATTAAAAAATATAATTTATCCTTACAACCGGTATAGATATTTTTCACAAATTCAATAATAATAAATTTAGATGTATATTTGGCAACGTTACGTCTATTTTGTTTATCCATATCAAAGAATCAAACGAATCTTTTTAATATATAAAGAACAGTGATTAGGCGACAAAACTTATTATCTGGTTAAATTTTATTTAAGAAATAATATTTTATATAGACTAACTCAAAAAGACTGGACAACTAGCACTTTTTGGACTAAGTCGAAAACAATCTATTCCTGGTATACCTTAAAGCCCACACCTTAAAGCCCACCGTAAAAATTATTTAAAAAATGTTACCACTGTCATGTCAAACATATTTTTACATAAAAAATAATTAAAATACAGACATTGTTTGTTATTTCATATGGTGGCCGAAAATAGCAAAAAAAACACGCCCAAACAGTATTTTTTGGCCTAGCAGATTTTAGGACTTTACCACATCTTGCCTTGAAATCTTGCCTACTCGTCCAAAAAAGGAATAATTTTTGGACTCTTTAAGCGATACACTATTACTGATCTGAATCTGAATCTTTCATTTTTTAATCGCTAAAGTCTCTGGACTGTACAACCATTACTTAGGCTTTGTAGACAGTCCAAAGATAATAAAAAACAAAATATCCTGTTTACTGAAGAGAATTATAAACTTCCATATAATAGGTTCTTTACACATATTTTTTTTATTGGCGCTAAATAACCCTTTATACCTAAATAGGACTTTCGTCAAATATTTTCTTTGTACGAAATTTTATAACAGAGTTACAAGCACTTAAAATGCAAATATTTTTTTTCACGCAGAGTATCCACGTCACAAGTGGTTAAGCACACGTATTTACAAGCCCTGATCAGCATAGGCGACCCAGGCTAAGTTCCAATATTACATCCGGATGAAAGCAAAGTGAATAAAATATAAGTGGAGCTAATCCGGATATTAAAACAATTATGATTTTCAATCTTTGGATAAGTGCCATTTTAAAATGTTTTTATTTAAAAGGTGAAATACTCTAATCTGTTGATTTTCGTTTAACAAGAACACATTAAGAGAAAACGTATCGCATTGGTTCAAAAAGTTTCTCAAACGATAATAAACAGTTTTTAGAGCAATAATGTGTATTTTGTTAAATGTTTTATTTTTTAGTTGTAATTTCGAAGACTTTTGACGGTGTAATAGATTTTCTGTTTTTGTTTTAAATGAAATAAATTAACATAGTAAAAAAAACTAATATTGGAACTTAGCAACACTTGTGTCGTCACACGGCATTTAAATTTAAAGGTCCGGATATGAACTTTAAATTGTGATTACGCCGAAACTATTTTTTTCTAAAAAAAGGTATTCGGGAGATGATTGTTTAATAAGCAATGATAGAGATAAGCCGTTTTTTTAGATCAAAATAACTTTAATGCAAGGGGCCCAATAGTTTTTAATAATATTTAATTACATTAAAATAAAATTATACAGTAACATGATCCCTAAATATAAACTGTAACAGTAAATATTCCTAAAAATATCTCTTACCCAAGTCGCCGTATAAAAATGGCCACCATAGTGCGGTAAATTCTGCGTGAAAATAATGAAATCCTGTTCTGCTTTCTCTCGTTCAAGACCTTTCTTTGAAATATGTGCTGTTATCAGCTCTTCTCTGAGACGCTTTTGATCGTCAATGACGCACGTCATCGTTTCCGGAACGTAATGTTCAAGCAAGAAGTAGTCCCGAGTGCCGTGTTCCTGGAAATAAAATTTAAGAGAATATTACGTGACCTATCTACGTATATTCATAGTGCAGTACAACTATGTGCAAACCAATGTCTTAACAAAATAGAACATTTTGCATAACAGAAAATAACAGAAGTCTGGAAAAGCGGTTCACTGGTTTTACCCATTTTGTTTTCGCATACACAAATGAGTCTAATAAATTTAATAGTTAAGGCTACACCCATTTTCATATACTACATATTCCTATTTTGATTTTTTTCTTTAACGCATAGGTACTACGTTGGTGTGCAAATTTTATCCACAAATTAAAAATACAGGGTGATTTACGTTGAGTGTCCTATTAAAAGTTCTGGGGAACCAAAAAAAGAACTTTTTGAAATTTGGCACACGGCCATAACAGGTAATAAGCTACATTTTAAAAATATTTTGGCAAGTGCAGCGTTGCCAGATCTAACCGAAACCAACGGCAACATTGTAATTTTAAATGGAACACCCTGTTTTTATTGCATATTCGGATTCTACACAAAATTCTAAGTAAGTTTTGTTAACATCTTCCTATACCAATATCTTACCGTTTTTAAGAAAATAATTAATCACTATTTTTTAAGGAAAATCACCATGTTTAAAAGGTTTAATATTTACGTGCCTAACCGAGCTGGATACTAGAAATTTTTTTTGGGATTAGAGAATGCATGTATTCAAAATATCTACATGCGATTATAGCAATATATCCTACAGGATGTCCCAAAAATTTGCATATTTACCGATATTAAATAATGTTTAAAACTCAATTTTTTTAAATACAACATACTGTATTTAATCCTATTTTTAAATAGACCAATAATTTAGCTACAAAATGTCTATACATGTTTCTATACCCATCTGCCACCGTTTTTTAGATACAAACAAATTTTATTTTTTTCCCTGTTTTTAAATACTACCTACAGTAAACCACCGGCTTAATTTACAATTTACCTAGGTAGGCCATGGAAGTTTGTATTTTAAATTGCTCTGACAACTATTTGACATATAAGGTAAAATTATTTATTTTGTTTGATTAATAAGGAATAAATGCTTAAAAAATTAAAATTTGCTTATATTTAAAAAACGGTGGCAGATGGGTATAGAAAGATGTATGAACATTTTGTAGGTAAATTATTGGTCTATTCAAAAATGGGATAAAATACAGTATGTTGTATTTAAAAAAAAATTTTAATCCGCTTTTTAAACTGGTAATTTCAAAATTTTAGTGTAAGTTATATTGCTTAATAACGGTATAGATATAGTAAGAAGATTTTTAACAAAACACAAAATTTTGTGTAGATCCGAATATGCAATAAAAACATTTTTAAAACATGGTAATTTTCCTTAAACAACATGTGATTAAATATTTTAATTAACTATACCTGTTAAGATATAGTAAATTAAATGTTACTTTTTGTCACCAGAATTTTAATAGATCGATACTAACGTGAAAAATCACCCGCTGTAAAAATAACAATTAAGACTTAAACTTTTTGGTGCACTAGTCTTTTTTATTAATTTTTGAAGTTTTTTTTTGTATTTACAGTGGTCGCATAAAACTTCACTTGTTTTTGGCTTCTTTTATAGTTTTTAAAAAAGCATGCTTATTATCTCGCACTCTTTGGTATCCTAATATATTTTATTTTGTAAAAATAAAGAAAAACATTGTTTAAAAAAACAATACAAGTAAGGTGCACAAATTTTAACAGTTTTATTTAAGTTTTTCCAAAAAAATATGAAATCACACCACTCTACAAAAAAAGAAAAAGTATCGGACTTCGAGATATGATATATGGTTTTCAATGTATTTTTGCCTACTTATAACAAATCTGTGGTCAGAATTTCGCCAAAAGGTCACAATTTTTTGCTTACCACAAAAAATACATACAAAAAAAACACCAGCAAAAATAAAAAACGTTTTTTTTACTTTTCAATAAAAAATAAAAATACACCCTCAGAAAAAAATATTATTTTTAAGGGTCGCTATTTACAAGATTTGGGACATATAGGTTTTTAAGGATCACTGATTACGAATTTCATAATTCACAATGGCGAATCCAATATGGCGGACTCGATTTTCAAAGCTATTTCCGCCATATTGGATCCGCCATTTTAAATTTTAACAATTTGAATTCGTGATCTGCGATTTCTAAAGCTCCTATGTAGTAAATCTGGCGTGAATCGGAAGAGTTTTAAAATTTGGTCCGCAATATGGGACCCGTCATTTTGATTTTTTTAATTTTGACCTCAAATTCGTATTTAGCGACCCCCAAAATCTTCATATGCTAAATTTGGCGCAATTCGGTTGATTTTATGAAAATAAGAATTTTTTTAAGGTTATAAAAAATCTTTACTTCCAAGAGTGGACTTTAATTTTTATGGTTTTGTCCTAATAAAGGAACATTTGCAAAATAAAAACAAGGTTTCTTTATTTTTACTGGTTTAAGTCCTGTTTTTTGAGGTCAGGAAATAATTGTGACCCGTTTAGAAGGCAAAAATTGAAAACCATATATCACATCCTTGGGTCCAATATTTTTTCTGTTTTATTTTATAGAAGTGATTTTTTTTCATGCTTTTATATATAAGTGGACAAATTACCACACGTTTTAAAAAAGGACTTATTTTGTTTCACCAGCTTTTAGTCTAGTTATGGACTGATAATTTTACTTTGCATATTATTTTTTTATTTGAAAAATTAGTTTATTAACAGTAAATATACTAAGAAATAAAATTGAAATAATGTTGTAAAGACTTATAAATACGTGCCTAAAAATTATTGTGAAAAATAAATTTAATATTAATTTAAATTATTAAGAATTGATAAAATCTAGATACTTTTAAAATGATTTAAAGTAAAATCTATATTACCGTCTTACTAAGTAAGTTCCAAAGGAGTGCATTTTAAATATTAGCTAAATAAAACCGGGCCTTATAGGTGTCATTGCTAAATGTATATATGCTTTCTAATTTCGTTCTTTAATAATATTGGGACCAATGACCAATCGGGCATTTTAAAAGGTTTCGAAGAAACATTCTGTATCTCTTAATAGCTTAGTGTAACTAATAATGTGAATTAAAGTGATATATTCTATATTGCTTCGGCGGATTTAGTTATCAAATAATGTTAATTGGCTTTTAATAAGACCACTTTCAGTCTCGATATGATTACCACATAGAGATCAAACTTTAGATCAACAGATCGTCACGGATATGGATAGGTACACGCACAGTACATGTACGGTATAAGTTGACTAATCTAAGAAATACTTTTAAAAGAATTTAAAAAAGTTATTAGCGTCTTGGTGACAAATCGGTAACTGTTTTTAAGATAACAAAAAAACAATAATAGCCCAGTCTGTAGGTAAAAATATAGGCTGTTTATGACGGTAATTTGTAACAGGTTGAAAGGTGTTAGAAGTTTTAGAGGGTGATTACCTGAATATGACTATATAGTTTTAGACTCGAAAAAAGTGTGCTGGGTGGGGGATGGAGGTTAAAAGTGCCAAAAACGTGTTTTTGCTTCTGCAAGCGGCATTGTTAATTTTAAAGGCATACGTTCAAAATGTTTTTTAGGTATTAAAAAAACCTATAATTTGAGCCCGGCTAAAATTGATTTGGTTCATTTGTTTATGAAAAAATGAAAAAAACCGTTAAAAATAGCCATTTTTGAAATGTTGATAATTATTGCAAAAATATTTTTATCCATTTCTGTCATTGCAAAACATAGGTTTTTTAATTTTTAATTAAATAAGAGGTTCTAAAGCATGATCGGATAATTTTTTGCTAAGATAATTGAGTTTTACTGATTTTAGAGCCCTAATCTAGTAGGCTATATCTTTTTTGTTCATAAATATTTTAGGTATTACAAACTGTCTTTTGCTTTTTCAAGACTTATATTTTACTAATTTAGATCAACCAAATAAAAAAAATAATATTAAATCCTTCGTTTTGAACCTTCAAAAAAGGTACTTTTTGTTAATAGACAACTGGAGCCGGAGCGCCCCCTGCATAAGTTAAGAATTTTAAACCAAGAAATATAGGAAGCTGGCTTCAAAACAAATATTTTTGAAAAAAGTAGTTATTTTATTTATTTAAATTTTAAATTACATAAAATTTGCAATAAACATTAAAAAATAAATAAATATTAATTTTCAATTTTTTCCCTGAGGCATACCTTAAAAAAACCTAAAAATTCGGTTATTTGATTATAACTCGAAATATATTGCATTTAAACGAAAAAATGATATTACTTAAATTAAAGGTCTTGTAAAAATACATAGTTAGTTTATGTCCTATAAAGTTTTGTGTATCGTTATTAGTTTTTAAGATATTGACGCTTTACATTAAAAAAAAATCGTTTATATCTGAAATTATGCCTTTTCTTGATTATTTGCTGTTTAACCCTCAATTTTTACTTCAGATTTGTGTTCAGCGGAAAAAATACTCCAGAAAATCCTATACTCACACCCAGCACACACCACTTTTTTGTGGGCATGTGTAATCAATCAAATTTAATTTTATTTATATTTAAATTTTTTATCTAAAACCCTATTAGACGACATATCAATTAATAAATCTGATGCTAAAATTTCAGTTTCAGATATTGATTGAAGTTGACAGAATTGATCTCTCGCCAATATCATTTTAATTGGAGGATTCATGAACACCAATCTGACTTTTCGATGTCTAAAGTGCCTTCAATATTACCATTAAAAATGAGCTGAGACGCATGGATTTAAATTTAAAAAAAAATAATCATAATTTTTAAAAACCATTATTTATAACTTTTTGCACCATTATTTATAACTTTTTGCGCTACCCTAGATTAAAAAAAAAACTTGATCCGATAAAAACTCGCAAAGATATGGCTATTTTGTTTGCGCTCCGCTGATTTAAACTCTCGATTTCAGTTTTTGACTCGGCATGTCAGTCCGAGAGCTTCTATCCCCACCACTACCTCCCTGGCGCCGACGAAAGTATCAGTCACTTTGCACAAATCTTTTAGCAATAAAAAAAAATATAGCAACTTTTTATTGTGCGGTATATTAAGTTTAAGTATTATACTATTAAATGCCGTCCAAATTAATTCTTAATTACTATAAACAATTTAAACATTACTTAATAAAGAAAAATTGGTAACTCAATTCCTACTGGTCATAGAGACTTCTTTTTTTTTCAAAAATATTTGTTTTAAAGCCAGCTTTCCATATTTCTTGGTTTAAAATTCTTAACTTATGCAGGGAGCGCTCCGGCTCCAATTGTTTATTAACAAAAAAGTACCTTTTTTTCAAGGCTCAAAATAAGGTCTAAATATATTTTTTTATTTGGTTGATCTTAATCAGTAAAATATAAGTCCTGAAAAAGCAAAAGACAGTTTGTAATACCTAAAATATTTATAAACAAAAAGATATAACCTAATAGATAAGGGCTCGAAAATCAGCAAAACTCAATTATCTTAGCAAAAACATATCCGATTATGCTTTAGAACCTTTTTCTTGATTAAGAATTAAAAAACCTATGTTTTGCAATGACAGAAATGGATAAAAATATTTTTGCAATAATTATCAATATTTTAAAAATGGCTATTTTTAACGGTTTTTTGCATTTTTTTATAAACAAATGGACCAAATCAATTTAAGCCGATCTAAATTATAGGTTTTAAAAATTTAACTTTAGTTTTACATCACTAATTATTTTTAGATGGTTTTTTAAATTGTTTGAAATTGTTATTAATATTTTATTTAAAAAATTAAATGTCTAAGTACTAAAGACCTTTATTTTCTTAGATTTAAAAAACTAAAGAATATATCTGAAACATCACCCAAAAAGTAAAATGGTGAAGGTTAACTAGGATGCTAAATTAAAGTTTAAAAGTGTGCATTAAACGTTTTATTTAATATATAAATTACTAAAAAAACTAATATTTTTATTTGGTTGGGCATTTGGCATTTATTTATTTATTTTTTTTTTCATAGAAAATGGAACAGGCTTGTGAATATAATCATGTATTTTTATATTAGCAATTAACTGTTGTATTTAAAATCATGCATAATAAAATATGTGATTTGAAATAATTTGACATCTTATTTGCATATTATAACATGTATTATATCTACATATGGCTCGATTGCCGTATTCAAGAAGTCTGTAGCAAATTTATTATTTTTTAAATTTTATTTCACAAATTTTTTTTTAATTTTTTAATTTTAAAATTTTTTTAAATTTTTTTAAAAAAATTAAATGTCAATTTAAAAAACCCTTTTATTTTTTAAATTTTTGGGAAAAAAATAAAAAAATTTTAAAACCCCAAAAATAAAATTAAGGGTTTAAAAAATCAAATTTAAAACAAAATGTATTAAATTTTATTTAAATAAAAAAAAAAAACTTATTTTTATTTTTGGGTTTCATTTATTTATTTTATTTTTTTTTTTTAAAAATTTTACGGTTTAAATAATCAAAAATTTTTATAAAAATTTGTTTTAAAATAGCTTAAAAAAAAGGTTTAAAAATTTGAACATTTCATTTTAAAAAATGTTTTATATCTACATATGGCTCGATTGCGTATTTGCAAAAAGGGGGAAAGTCTGTAGCAAATTTTTTAATGAAAATAAAATGCGATTCCGTTGCGTTGTAAGTCGGTCAGTTCACCGGTCTGGTTTTAATATTTAAATTAGTCAACAAAAAACAAAAATAGGTTTTGTGGTAAATTTTTGCTTTAAAATTATTATATCATTAGGATTATTTCAAGGTTGCAGTTATTTATAAGTAAACGGGTAATTGTTCTGTCTATCGGACCCATCGCCGATCTTAATCATATTTGGCGCTCAGGGTTTTTTTATGGCGCTGATCGTTGAGTTACAAAGCCCACTTTGTCCTAACCTCAAAACTAAACAGTATTTTCCGCATAAAATTCCTTCTTCTAAAAACTAGTTACACTAAAACTAATTGATTTTATGATAAAACAATCATTTAAAAAAAAATACAATTTTTTACGAACATTGACACATTTAAAGGTATTGCGCACTCTTTTTGTACCGATATATGCTAGGTATCTAGATAATTTAGTAACTTGTTTTGAAAATTAAAAAAAACATTTTGAGGGTGCTTTTATTAAAAATAACGACTAAATAATTATGATAATGAGTTTATTCAATAAAATAAAAAGGGTTGTTTATAAAAAACCATTTAATTTAGGTGTAACCAGTTTTAGGAAGCAAAAATTTTAAAGAGAAAATATTGTCCAGTTTTGACCTTAAGTCAAAGAGGGTCCTCATAACTTCAAAAAAGGGGTGTTTTCTCAAAAAAATACTTTAAATTAGAGATCATTGCCCAAAAAGACCCCCGTATGTTAAATGTAATTAAAATTGGCAATAAGCCCGATGAGGAAGGTATTATTAAAAAACAGTACCAAATACCTAACCCGGTTTAGTTTGTAGTTACGATACGAAACTTAAAATAGAAATCAAAACTGGAGTTAAGGTATTAATCAAATAGCTCAGGACATTATAGCCATCAAATAACAATTACTTAGCATATTCTCTTTATAAGAAAAATCGATACTAAATGTTAAACACGTTATTTTAAATTTTTTTTTATGCCATCTGTAAAATCTTACTGCGCACGCGCTCAGCGCTGTATTAAGGCATTTTAGTTTTTAAATCATTGGTTTTACTTGGGTTTTGTGCAAACTTTTTTTACTTGGGCTTTGTGCAAGCATTTGTGGCTGTCCTGATATTAAAAATAAAACTTTAAACGTTAAAATAGGATACTATTAAAGATCTGCTTATAAAATTGTTTTGGTTTGGCATTCAATCATCAAAAATACTATAAAAATAATTCATCGCTAATGGAATTTTACCGGATATTGTAAAAAATTGGTAGTTTTTTTGATTATTGTTACCACAGGTTTAATGTATTTTTAATGTTTTATATAAAAATTTGAGTTAAATTATTTTTATTTCGTGATACCATACTTCTTAAAATAGTTACATTTAATAAATAATGTAATAATTATAAAAAATTTAAGTGATGTGTATAAATAATTTATAATGTTTTTAAAGGGCAATTTAAATTTTATATACGGGGTAAAAACATGCACAAAATAATATTGCGTAAATGTCTGAATGTATTTGTCACACCAAAGCAACTTACAATTTCATTATAATTTCCAAATTCCGCTTGCAAAGCTAAACCATTTAATTCAATAATCTGTGAAAACGAGCAAGGCAGTTGGTGTTCCAATATTGATCTTCTTAGCTGTAGGTAGAGTAAGTGTCTAGCTTGGCTTCCCCTTATTCCACGAAGAGAAGGAAGAAAAAATCTTACTCTAAAAAAATAATGAAAATAAGTATATCTTTTAACTTTAGTACGCTGTAAAATAACTTTATTTTTTTTTTTTAACTGTAAAATACTTTTTGTAAATAATAAATAAATAATATAATATAGGGTTTTTAATAAATGATACGAATATTAATACTTTTTAAATAAATAACTAAAATTTTAGCGTTGATAATATAAATGATAATAAAAATAGTATCTTTCCTAAATATGTTCTATAGTTTTGTGGCGGCATCATGTTTTGATATGTTTTCTTTGGAAGTACTCGCCTAGAAATTTTCTAGAAAATGGGACCTCCCGAAACTATAAACGGGCTGAGCCTGCTCGCCCTAAGCCCTATAAACTTGCAGATCGCCTGCAACAAAAAAGAAGAAAACCCCCTCAAAAAAAAAACAAAATCAAAAATATTAATCTACGTTTCGGTGACAAGTCGGCCGGCCACAGTTGTCAAGATTAAATTGAAAGAAAAAATTTAACTAAATTTTAAGAAATTTTGCTTTAAAAACTTAGGAAATTTTGAGCTTTTTACTGTTTATGATGTTTTGTCATAAATGACATTAGTTTATTTGAATGGTATATTTATAGTATTCAAAAAAAGGTAGTATGGTGTGTTAATTGATGTTAAGTTTACCTGAATTTACTTCAGCATTAAGCATAGGTTACCATGTATTATTTAAATTAACTATGATGCTACACATTTATCTTTATGTAATAAAATAAATGCACTTTCCTTTACTAAAATGCTAGAAGCATTTCCGTTTATTATGTAGTTATTATCAAATGCGTGTTGACAGATTTTTGATTTTTGGAATTCTGTGTTTCTAATGTATGTTCTTTGTTCTTTTATGCGTTTGGCTAATGGTCTGGAAGTTTTACCTATATAAAATTTATTACATCCACAAGGGATAAATAACATTTTTTGTGTTTTCGTTTATATTGTAAATCAAGAGAATAATTATTATTTTGAACTAAAATATCTTTTAAAACATATTTTCGATTTCATTGTTTTGATCAGAACAAATTATTTTAATTCCCAATACTGGGTGATTAGAGTTAAAATTATTGTATCTGTTTGTATGTGTAGATTTTCTGTAAATTTTAGTTTCAAAATTATTTACATCTTTTTTTTTTAGAATATCAAGAAGAGGAATTTGTGAGTTTTGTTCCTTTTCTGAATAGTTCTTGTGTATTAATGTGTATTGTGTGTGTTTAAAAATTATTTAGACAATGTTCGTCATGTTGATAAATGAAAAAAATGTCATCTATATATCTTAACCAAACTAAAGGTTAGTAATGATTATTTTCTACAAAATTGAATTTAAAATTTCTCATAAAAATATTACTTAATAATAGTGATAAGGGTGAACCCATGGCCATGCCAAAAGTTTGTTAATAAAAGTCAGTGTTATATTGAAAATATGTTGTTTTAAGGCAAAAAGTTAATAATTCAAGAATAGAGTTTATGTTTAGTTTGGTTTTTTCGCCAAGTTGGACATCATTTTCTTATTTATTTCTAACAATATTTAATGTTTTATCGACAGGAACATTTGTAAATAAACTAACAACATCAAAACTTACCAAGGTGTTATTTGGATTTATGTCAATGTGTGTTAATAATTAGATTTTTTCTTTTAATTTAATCTTGACAACGGTGGCCGATTTGCCACCGAAACGTTGATTAATATTTTGATTTTTAGGTTTTTTGGGGATTTTTCTTTTTTTTTTTTTGTTGCAGGCTATCTGCAGACTCATAGGGGTCAACTGCCAAAATAGTTTTTTTATTAATTTTTGCCGTGTTTATTAAATAATATTTAATGTATTTAAAATATCTACTATTGACCGCAGTTTAATACAAAAACAATTATTGTTTATTTAAAATACAATTAATTGAAGATAGCAGCCTTTTAATTTTTAGTTAATTTGTCTTTGCTGTAGCTTATTAAGTTGCAAAATCTTTTTTTATTTACCTTAAAAACAATGTCAAATTAACTCCCAAATTGTTTCCAGATTGCATAACTTTACAAATTCTTGTATCAGATGGCAGAAAAACAAAATCACCTGCTATTAATGCAGACAACCCCAGCATAAAATTTTCTTCGATGTGCTCCTTTTGTATGATAAGCTACAAAAAAAGAAAATTATTTTATTTAGACTATTTGCTTTTATTTTTTAAATAATTACAGTGACAAATTTTCCAGAAATTTTCATTTTTATACTTTTTCACAATTCAGTAGAACTAGCTAATCTAGCACTACCATAGTCCCGCACTGCATTGGCCAATCTTGTTATAGAAGATAACAAAATACTTGAAAGAGTACAGGATGACACAAGGATGATACTAAGACGGTATTTTGCTGCCAAACCTAACTCAGCTACTCAGCTTACCTTTTATTTTGTTTTATCATTTGTAAATATTAAAGAGGTAACAGAGTTTCCACTAAACACTTTTAATCATTACAGAAGATATATAAAGATCTTTTTAAAAACCCATATGCTTGAAAAGGTCAAAGAAAAGGGTTGCTTCCTTTCTTGTGGAAAAGTATTTAGTAAATAGTAAGTATAAAGAAGTTTTAAATAAAAAAACTTTTTTTATTATCTGCTTTTTGTTTATTTCCAGATTAAGTCTCTACTATATTAAGCTACCCTAAGATGACCTAATAAAATTTAAATATCTTGCCTCTAAAAGCTGACCGGCTGTAGTACTACTCGGACTACATGTAACGTCCAGTCTTTGTCCATCCAGCATAATAACAGTGACTTCTTTCTTGGTTCCCTTTGAGTCAGCCATTACAAGTTTCTTGGTTGGTAAAGAAGCTCGAACAACAAATTCTGGACCAACGCAGTGATTAGCTAAGCCGCGTTTGTTGGCTGGTAAGTCGATGCTGGCTCTGTATAAACGGGATGCAGCTCGTTGGACTGGATTTCGCCGGACGCGAAGTCTTTTAGTGCGGGAATCAGTCTATTGATATTAAAAAAAAAAAAACGTTTAAGTTAATCAATTACATTTTGCGAGTAATCTTTTAATAAACTATCCCAGGATTGTACAATTTATTGCATTTTTCTAAGAAATTATAGAAGAAAGACGGTAGGTTAATTAAAAAAAACAGTTGACCTTATTAGTCCTTCTTAAAGATATTTGTACTAAGTGGCCACTTATACAGTTTACGGATGGTTCCAAAACCAAGCAGGGAACTGGAGCGGGCGTGTACAGTAAAATAAGAAATTTACAATTTTCCATTCTACTAGGAACACACAGTTCTGTATTTCAAACAGAAATATATGCTTTACTGCAATGTGCGAAAGAAAATATCAGGGGGGCTTATAAAAACAAGCGGATCTGCATAATAACAGACAGCCAGGCTTCACTAGGAGCATTAGTAAACCCCAAGGTAACGTTCAGGCTGACATGGGAATGCCAAAAAGAACTGGAAGTCCTAGGAGAACGCAACAGGGTAACTCACCTGCGGGTACCAGGCAATGAAAAAGTGGATGAGCTAGCGAAACATGGATCATCCATACCATATTTTGGACAAGAGCCTGCCCTTGGAGTGACCAAAACCACAGCACAAGGGTAAAACAGGGAATGGATTCGAAACAAACACAAGAAATACTGGGAAAACCTCAGTAGAATAAGATATGGAAAAAGCCTCAGAAGGGGCCCATCCAAAAGAACGAAGGAAGGACTACTCAGACAAAGTAGGAAAATACTTCGCATAACAGTAGGGTTGCTGACAGGGCATGATAACCTAAGAGGACACCTACACAAGATAGGCTCATACAATGGGGACCCAAGTTGCAGAATGTGCGACAAGGGGGAAGAAACAGCCTACCATATACTGTGTGAATGTAAAGCGTTGAATCACAAACGACAGGCATTATTTGGGCAACCGAAAATGAGCCCACAGGAATATATCAACCAACCAGTCTTGGGGTTATACAAACTTGTAGAAGAAACAAGACTTATGGGAGGACTGGTATAAAAGAAAATGGGATATTAGGCATAAAAAGCCCAAGAGGCTGCGCTGCCTTCGCTAGTGAATCAAGACGGCTCCCAGGAAGAAGAAGAAGAAGAAGTGGCCAACTATGCGAGGTGTCGATAAAGAAATAAAAATCGATGTCATGTTTGAAATTGCTTAATAAGTGATTTAATCGTAATAAATAGCACATTGCTAAATTATTTTATCCAAAATTAATCCCTAATCCAAGCGCTTTTTTATTTAGATTTGGATATTTATTTAATAAATTAATGGCGAATAATAAAAGCGAATCCAGGAATTGATTCCTTTTTAGAGATCCGAAGGCTGGAATCCATTACTTTTTAAAAATAGGATTCGTGATCCGGATTCGTTATATAATTTTAAAATGATCCAGAATCCTTGATAAAAGGATCCGATTCCTTATATTTCTAATTTAAGACAAATCGTTTATTAATTCCAAAATCCGCCATTTTAAATTTCCAAATTTTTACCTAAGATTCTTAATTAGTATCACATTGATTTTTGGAAATAAAGATAAACAATTTTAAAACATCTGCCTTTTAAAATCTTTCAATAAAAAAAACACACCTAAGATGTGATTTTTAACCACAATATGTTGTTTTATAGGTTCAGGGAAACAAGAAACAACATTTAAATGAAGCATTTTTTTCGAGTGCGGCATAGAGACTAATACTAGAGGTTTCATCCAATAAAGACTGAATATGGCCATATTTGTGACTTTCCTGATTCAAAAAAAGTGAAATAGCTACCTTGTGTTTTTTTTTTGTAAAATTCTAAAAAATACTTAAAAATAATTTAATAAAAGAAAAATTACGACTTAAAAATTGAAAACAACAGACAACTTATACAGGGTGTCCTGATAAGGTCGTCCTCCGACGATATCTCGGGAATCTTTTTATCGCATAGTTTTCGGAAAAAGATATTTATAGTAAAATCGACCTCGAGAAAATGTTGATAATCATTTTCGTTTTAATTCTGCCGCTAGAGGGCAGTAAAACTAAGAACAAAATTAAAAACACGGATTATTTTATGCCATAAACTTATGCCCCTTTATAGTTTTCATAAACATGTAAAAAGAAACGTTTTCTTTAAGCGTTTTTTTCCCTAACCATCAAATATAGGGGGAGGGGGCGAATGTACATTTGAAAATTGAATAACTTGTTTTGGCTTTAACCGATTTTTATAAACCATGTTTTGATTGAAAGAGTTTTACCAGGGGTTATAATAAAATATTGGATAATAAATTTATTTTTTGTTTTATCTATAGACTGATTTGTGTGAAGGTTATGGATTTTTTCATTTTTTTTTAAAATTTTAAAAACAATTGTAATTTTTATAAGGCCAATAAATGGGCATAAAAAGTAAAGAAACTGGTGAAAACCGCATATCGATATCTTAATTAATTCTCGGTTATTGCGGAAAACTGCATTACTCGTATCCTTTTCTATTTTAAGGTGTCGGATAAACAACGCAGCGTTGTTATCAAGAGGGGGGTCAAAATGACAAGAACATCGTTATTATTATTAATAGTAGCGTTGTTAATCGTTATTAAGTAATTTTAAATTATGTCTTATTCCACCACCGAGACATACGAATGCTCGTTTTTATTTTGAAAATTTTTAAATGCTTTTTTTGCGGCAAACAATATGCCATAAGGTTTTGAAAGACGGATTTTAATAAAATGTTTTAGACGTTTGACAACCCGTTTAAGAGGAACTGAAAATGCATCCTATTTTAGCACCATAGAGATTTAATCATTCAAGCCCGTAGATAATAATCAGCTATTATTACCCCAAACCCAAAAGCTGTTATTAAATTGAAAATAAAAAATAATAAAAAATAATAAATATTAAAAAAAATGGTTTTTGTTGTCATGGCATTCTCGATAAAACGCCGCGTTGTTTATCTGACAGCTTAAAATAGAAAACGAGTAATGCAGTTTTTCGGCAATAACTTAAGAATTAATTAAGATATCGAATTGCAATTTTCACCAGTGTCTTTACTTTTTTATGTTTTTTTTTTAATGGGCCTATAATAATAATAATTGTTTTTAAAATTTTTTTTCAAAAATGACAAATTTATAATTTTGACACAAATCAGTCTCTGGGGAAAACAAACAAAATAAATTTATTATACCAATATTTTATCTTCAGGCCTGGTAAAAGCTCTTTAACGAAATCTAGTTTATCAGAATCAAAAAAGCAAAACAAAGTTATTAAATTTTTTTTAAATGTACATTAGCTCCCCCTCCCTATATTTGACAGGCTAGGGAAAAATGCTTAAAAGAAAAAAGTTATTTTACATAGTTTGTGAGAAAACTATCCACGACATAAGTTAATATGGCATATTTTTAAATAATCCGTTTTTTTTAATTTTGTTCTTAGTTTTACGCCCTCAGCGGCAGAATTAGAAACTTAAAAAAAACCCAGCATTTTCGAGGTCGATTTTCCAATAAATATTTAGGGTTTTCGAGATATCGCCGGAGGACCTTTTCGGGACACCCTGTATATTGTTCCTTTTTAAAATTTTTAAATTTTAAAAAAGAAAATTCAAGAAGGTAATAATAAGTAACTACCAAAATTTACACGAGTTGTCACTGGTTTTTGGGCAAAATATGGCTATGTTGTATTAAAAATTATCACAACATCCTTTTTTTTGAAACGTAGAAAAAATGTTATCCAAACGATCCTTAATAATGCGCCCTATTAAAATATTAAATTTATTGTAGTATCTTTTTTTTTAATTTATCTCATTTTAAGCATTGTTTGAAATTCTACGGGATAAAAAAATGACCACTTTATTCCTTCTTTTAATTACGAATAAACTCACAATTTTTACGCAATTTGAGCGAATTTAAAAAAAATTTATCTTGTATTGTTTTAATATTGATCTGAAATTTAAACAATATTTTTCAACGCGGTCTAATCTTAAATAACGTCCCATAAGGTACAGTAAAGAAAACCACCCTTTAAAATTTAGAGTTTAAAGAAGCAATTCCATTACCTGTAGATTTTCATAATCTTCTACTTCGAAATTTTTCATTAGCAATTCCAAAATTTTATTTCCCAAAAAGCCCAAGTTATCAAAATTAGGTCTTATATCAGAAAAATTATTGTCTTCCTGTTGGTAGTAGACATCTGGTACGCATAGACTTTTGGGCCCACATTTTACCAGGAGATGAGAAAGCGACCATGCTTAGATCTTCCATGCTCGTAGATGCCTCCTGGGGTTTGTTTTGGGAAAGGCGACGTCATGAGGTTTTGACAGATGCCATCTTCTGGGAATAGTCCCAAAGGTTTCGTTGTAGATTCAGACCTTTAAAATAATATATAATATAGAGCAAATCTTAATTACCAGGCAAGGAGATAAAATGACTTAAAATACTGCAAAGACGTGACTTAATGTCCCGACTACCAGGGTTTTCCCATAAAACCATAGAATACCACAAAAAAAAAAAGGGTCAACAAGTGTTTACTTTTTTACAAAATAAACTAAAAAGTTTCTAGGATTTAGGGAATCCTCAAATATTGGGATATTATTAGAAAGTGCTTTTGTCAAATTATTAAACTAATGTTACTGTGTATAGTCTGTCTCAAAGTATATAGCTATGGGTTTTGACGGACCATACCCCAATAAACCTTAACGATTTTATTACCTATTGTTACTGGGGAACCCATTTGTTCATAAGGGCAGGGATGGGCCAGGTATTTCTGAGTATTAACCATTAGGCATATAAATATTTTGGCTAATATTTTAGTGGCAGTGTTGAATAAAAGTTTTTCGTGCGTTTCGAAAAAAAGGGTTTTTTTGGGGAAATATAACTATGTCGCGTCGAAAAAATCAAAAAAGGGTTTTGAAAAAAGTGTATGAAACTTTAATCAGTAGAGGTCTAATTAAACAAGAAGCTTTAAAAGAAACCTGTCTACTTACAAAAACTCCAATATCATCGATAAGAAATATTATTATTAGTGAATAATTAACAAAAGAAAAACGTAGTTATTTTTAATTTTTACCGTATAGATAATAGTGATCAGGCCCCAATAAGAAGGAAAATATATTGTCTTTATGAAAGGGGGAGTTATTTCTACCTTGGTTTAAACCAAAAAGAAGCTAGACGAAGAGGAAACCAATATAAATATTAGCCGTGCCACCCTCCATAGAGTTGTTTGTAAATTGGGATTTCAATACCGCAAAAGAGACAAAAGACAAGTAGTAATGGAATCGCACTTGGAGATTTAATTACCTTCAAGAAACTAAAAGATATAGGTTAGAAAATAGATCCATAATTTCCCTTTGGTGAAACATGGTTCGATACACCCCGAAAAAAATATTCAAAGGATGGGTTGATTCCGTCCAAACTGTCAGACGAAAGCCCCTTTTAAATAAAGGAAAACGCATTACCATAATACAGCTGGTTCAGAAGACGGATTTGTCACAAACTGTTTGGGTTGTTGTCTGCAAGGAATATTAAGGATTCTAGCTTGATTATTATGAGGATTTTGCACAGAACTTTTTGAAAACTGGTTTTAAAATTATCTTTTAAAAATATTCCAAACAACAGTGTTATTGTCATGGATAACGCAACCCACCCCAGCCGTCCGCTACACAAAACCCCAAAGCTTCATCAAGGTCAAAACTGAATCCAGGAATATTTTTTAAAAAAACGATATTTTTTTAAATTCGGTTACAAAAACGCATCTTTTGGAAGTCCTAAATTTATATGCAATTAAAAACAATATGTATGTGATAATTTGTTATGTTTATAAAAAATTGGGCATACTGTTTTACGGTTTCCCCTCCGTATCACTGTATGTTTAACGCCATAGAGCATTTGTGAAATAAAGAAAATAAAAGATCAGAGCAGAAAATGTTACACCTATTTTAAAGTCCCAGTGTTATAATTTGATAAAAAATGTAATTACTAACATACCAGTTGAGAGCTAAAATTCACTACAGCACATTATTAAAATTGAGGACTCTTACATTTTTATCCAAACAACATAAATCCTATTGTAATTAATCTCAATGATGAATTTGATAGTAAAACAGAATTAGATTTGGATATTTAGATTAAAATTGTAATTATGTATAGATAATGAGTTATAAATTTGTTAAAACTTTGCATATATTTAATTTCTTTAATGTAATTTTAAGATTATACTTACCTAAATAAACATAAACTATAAATCTTTATATTATTAAAGTCCGTCCCTAATGTTCTTCTCCCCTTTTTTACCTACCGATCCGCAGTTTTATTGCTGTCGGTAGGTATAATCCATAAATGAAGGCAAAAGCTAACACGGTATACTTTAAGACAGACCATACTTTAAACACCAGTAATTTAAATACTGCTTTCGGATTCATCTACCTTATATTAAGGTAGCTACAGATAATCTTAATATTAATTAACTTAACATTTCATTTAAAAAAAATTTTGTTTAAATTATTTGTTATAAATGTTAGAAAAAAATGTACTATTAAATTAATAAGATATTAATGTAATATCTTTAGGTTGTAAAAGTATTTTAAGTTAATTTACAAATGTAGAAAAACAATTGACTGTGTTTTCACTAGCGAACTCTAAGATGGTTCTGTGCATTGTGTACAAATATTTGGATTAGTACATAGAACTCAAAAGAAATATCTATTTTAAAAATTGTTTAATTAAAAATACAAAACATATTTTTTATATTTTTATTAAATAAAGAATAAATATCTAGATTGTAATGCAAAATATACAAACTAAACCCTATGGACTTATTGTTGGTGTAATTGTATGTAGACATGATTTTAAGAAAACCGTCCCATAAACATATGTGTTCTCCAAGACCTTGTTAACGATATATAAAATGTGAAACTTTTTTATATTTTTTGGCTTTTTTGACATGCCCTACATTTTTTTTTTGATATTAATTTTAAATTTGGTACTCGGCCTACTGGGGCTGATGTCTATAAAAACGCTATAAAATAAAAATAAGGTTTTTTCCAGAAAATCCAAAAAATGTCTGCAAAAAGATGGGATTTTAATTTAACCCAATTGCAAAAAAAATACAAGGCGTGTAAAAAACAAATATATTTAAAGTTTAGGAGTTGTAGGTCGTTAAAGAAGCCTTGAGAATACTTTTTAAAAAAACCTTTTTTTTAATCAATTATTTGTACAGTCACATACCTGAATATAAACATCAGGTAAAAAATTTTAAAAAACTTATAGTATAAACCACTGAAAATAAAAAACGTAAATTCATGGTAATGCTTTATTAATTTTAAAAAAATAAAAATCTTTTTTTTAAAAGTCATAACATTTTAAATTTTTTTTTTTGAGAAAGAAAAACTGCAGATTTATTACAGCTTTAAAAAAACTTTTATTTTCTTTTTACAAATGAGTCTTTATATATACAAGATGTTCGGATATAAATGTAACCTCATTAACTTTTTGTTTTGAAAAAACGAGAGTTCAGTATAAAAGTTTAGTGGTTTAAAATAATGTTTTAAAAACTTTTTTACCTCTATAGGTGTTTCAGAAAGTCTGGACGTGATCCTTCTATCTTATTTCAAATAAGTCCCCTTCTTTTTTATTTAAGATTTGCATTCTGGGTTGACTTTAATGGTTATTTTGCAAATGTTAAATGCATCTAAAGGGCATAAATCACGTCCCATAAATTTAATGATTTTTTGACTTCCCTCGTCCTGTTACAACTTGTCACATTTGTGAGACCCCCTTCCTCCAAGTGTGACGTCTCATTTTGAAATTTTACATCTAAAAATAATTAAAACAGTATTCTAATAATTTTTTTTTATTTCCATTAAAAATATTTTAATAGAATTAAAATCAAATTAAACATTTTTAATAATTGACAAAATAAAAAAAAATAAGTTTCTTGTTTACATTTAAGTTTTGCGTTTTAATAATTCAGATTTTTACATGTGATATAACAGAGCTGATAACCCCCTATACCCTTTGTCATACGATGTCATAATCCTCTACACCCCTCCCCCTTAAAAGTACAATTGTAATTTATGGATGGCCTCCAATGCAATAAAAATGTTAATATAATTACATTATTAGCTTTTTTCATATTTTCTTAAATGTTTTCATTTTTTATTCACATCTTAAATAAAGTAAGTAACTAAATTGGAAACACCTGTATTTATTTGACTGATATGTCAAATGTCATGGCTAATTGATGAAATGAACAATCGTAGCAATATCGCGTGATAATAATAAAGCTTATACTTTTTTGCATTTTGTGATGTCACTATTAAAATCAGACATAAGACACGCTACATTAAAATTGTTTAAAATTTAAAAGAGAATGCAATTCTCAAAAAAAGGGAAACTCATTGGAAATAAGATAATAACACCACGTCTAGACTTTGTAAAATATCTTGAACAAGTAAAAAAGAGAAAAACAAATTTTAAACCACTAAACTTTTATACTAAATTCGGTTAAACCAAACCTTAAATAAAAAAGTTAATGGGGGTAACATTTATAATCGGACACCCTATACATTTCTAAAAGAATATAGTTTTAGTATATGATATAAATGTTTTTAAAAAAATACTTAATTTTCTTATTTACCTATTATATGCCCCTTTATCTCAATTATCTTAAAAAATCATAATATAAATTAGTATGTTTTAATATTTATTACTACAGCTATTTTTGTTATAACATAACACATATAACACATAAACTAAATAAAATATATAAATGTTAGTTAACTTTTGTGTCTGTAAATAATTCCGTCACGGCAGTAATTTTAAATAGCGTTTAGTAATGTTTGATTCAAACGTAAAAAACAATTACATTTTAATGTGTATTTACTTTGGCTCATTTAATCAGTCATACTACTATTAAACTGAGAAAAACCCTTTTTTTTAAGTTTCTTATATCGCATATTTAGATATTTAAATTACCATACACATATGCTAAAATTGATTAAAATTTTTTAAATAATTTTTTACATTTAATTTAAGATTTTTTAGCAGTTATTTATTTTACATCAAAAAGATAAAATCTGTAACAAAAATAAACAGGTTTTTAAAAATTGTAAAGTTTAATATTAGGGTGTCCGGAAAATACATGTATAGGCCCGTCTCAAAGTATACCGTGTTACCTCTTGCCTTCTATATTTATGGATTATACCTGCTGACAGCACAAACTGCGAATCGGTAGGTATTAAAGGACAGAACATTAGGACGGACTTAAATAATATAAATATCTATAATTTATTGTTTATTTAGGTAAGTATAATCTTAAATTACATTAAGAAATTAAATATATGCAAAGTTTTAGTACATTTATAACTGCATTATCTATACATAATTGAATTTCCTCTTTAATCTAAATATTTCCAAATCTAATTCTGTTTCACTATCAGGGTCATCGAGATTAATTACAATTGGATTTATGTTGTTTTGGTTAGAAATGTAAGAGTCCTCGATTTTTATAAATGTGCTGTAGTGAATTTTTTCAGCTCTGGTATGTTAGTAATTACATTTTTTTGTAAAATTTATAACACTGGGACTTAAAGTAGGTGTACATTTAATGCTCTGATCTTTAATTTTACTTGGTTCCACAAATGCTCTATGGGCTTAAATACAGTGATACGGAGTGAAGCCGTAAGACAGTATGCCCAGCCTGTTCAGCCAAATTATCACATTACATATTGTTTTTTAATTGCATATGAATTTAGGACTGCAAAAGATGCGTTATTTTGTAACTGAATTCAAAATAAACATCATTTTCTAACAAATATTCCTTGATTTCAGTTTTTGGAACTTGATGAAGCTGGTGCTTTGTGCAGCAGACGGCCAGGGTAGCTTGCGTTATCCATGACAATGACACGTTGTTTGAATATTTTTTAAAGATAATTTTGAAACCAGTTTTCAAAAAAAGTTCTGGCACTTGTATTCTCATGGTAATCCAAGCTAAACTTTAATATTCTTTGCAGACAACAGCAAGCAGTTTGGGACAAACTGTCTTCTAAACCAGTGTGTATTATGGTAATGTTTTCTTTTATAAGGTGCTTTCGTCTGACAGTTTTGACTGGAATCAACCCATCCTTTGGACACTTTGTCGTGTGTATTGAACCATGTTTCATCAGGGTAAATTATGGATCTGCTTTTCTAACCTATATATTTTAATTTCTTGAAGGTAACTAAATCTCCAAGTTCGTAATCTGTGCGATTCCATTTACTACTTATTCTTTGGTTCTATATTTTGTATTAAATCTCATTTTGCAAACAACTTCTATGGAGGGTGGCACGGCTAATATTTATATTGGTTTCTGTCTTCGTCTAGCTTAAAAATCAATACGTTTTTTCTTTGTTCAATTCTTCACTAATAATAATATCGATGATATTGCAGTTTTTGTAAGTAGACAGGGTTCTTTTAAAGCTTCTTGTTTAATTAGACCTCTACTGATTAAAGTTTCATACACATTTTTCATGCTTTTGTGGCATCTAATGACAAACATTTCACGCGACATAGTTATATTCTCGTAAACAACTTTTTCGAAACGCACAGTAAAACGGTTATTCAACACTGCCACTAAAATATTAGCCAAAATATTTATATGCCTACGGTTAATACTCTCAAGAAATACCTGGCTCCACCCCTGCCCTTATGAACAAATGGCTTACCCCAATAACAATAGGTAATAAAATCGTTAAAGGTTTATGGTCCGTCAAAAGCCATAACGATATACTTTGAGATAGACTATACAACGTCTGATGACAGACACCGGACGTTAAATTAAGTCGATTTGAGCGAAATTACCTATATCCGAAATTGCTTTTTTTTTATCTTGGGACAGTCCACGAACGCTGATGCCTAAGTACTAACGTACCGGGTGCCTTTAGTGTGGTGGAGAGGGAGCTGTTCAATGGGACTTAAAATTTTTGGAAATTGGGAGGAGAAGGAAAAACTCTGCGGGGCAGTAGGTTCATAGTCTTGACACTCTAGGGATGAAGGAACGAAGAAAGCGGGAAGTTCGGGGCCTCTCTAACTGAACTGTAAAGGATGCATGTTGAACTACGGGTTGCTCTGTTGTCAGAGAAGAAATTATACTGGCCAACTCCTCTGAGCGGAAGCCGTGAAAATATCAGAAGAGCGACAGATCCCCTACAGCCTCGACGGTGGACAAGAAGAGGAAGCCTTTCTGAGCGTTGGATCATTAATGATGAACGGCTCTTCTTCTTAAATGCTTTGAAAGCTTTAATAATCATGCAGAGGCCGTTTAAGCATTTTAAAAAAATAATGGTTTTCCTAAATTTTATAAAACGCAAGTCAGACTTCACAATTTTTGGTGATAAGTCTTCGGTTATAAAATGATGTTTGCTGTTGAATATTTAACACCTGTACTTAACCTAAATTATTTTAAAAGTGACGGCTTGCTAATATGTAGTTATATTTTGGTTTTTATGTCATTGACTTACTGAAAAATTTAGATATTTTTTCTAGTTAAACAATGTATTTGGAAGATTTTTCTATTTCTTGCAAAATTTTGCTAGGATAAGTGGTTATGCCAGAAGAATCATTTTTAATTACATGCGCGGGCAAGATATTTTAGTAATAGCAATATAGCACAACCGATTATTACTTAACATTGTTGTTGGTGTCTTCATTATGTTTTTTGTTGCTATAACATTTAATACTTTTTTGTTGACAAATTGCTGTCAGAGTTTAAAACATTCAGGCTACTATTTTTACCTCTAAAAATTTTTATGACTACGTTAAATCTGACAATCATACGAACTCCGGAAAAGTTTTAAGATCACATACTTTTAGTGTAATGGGTTTTGCCATGCTGAAATAGACGTTAGAGTGTTTACAGGAGAGATTTCCTGACCGTTTGTATCGTATCACTAAACATTTGGGTAAACTATTGAACGTCGTCTTCGGGAAACGGTGGTTTTGAACGAAAATTTAAAGGTAGGGGTCGTAATCGGACAGCCTCAAACTGTTAAAAACAAAGAGAAAATTTTGTTAAGAGTTAAAGAAAAACCAGCATCAGTAATACCGGTTAGAAAGTGAGTTGACGGTTCCTAAAACCACCGTAAATGATATTTTAAAAACAATTGTTGCACCAGTATCACGTACAAATAGTTTAGAACCTTTGCAAATGAAAATATTTACCTTAATTTTGCCAAACACTTTGACACCTTCTGGAATATTTGCCCCTTATCATTTTTTCCGTGTCGTTCGACGATACCTTTATAAACAATACTCAATATATGGATTGGAAAAAGCGATGATGCACCAGTACTATGGCCACCACTTTTCCTAATTCCAATGCAGATTTTGTGGGGTGTCTAAACCGAAATTTATCAGACTGCGAAGAATTATGACAACGAATTAGATGCAAGCAACCATCCTAATAAGCCTGAGACATTAAATAAATTTTAAGTTGATTTTTTAAGACGTGTAAATACGTGTATTTAACAAAATAGTGGTCATTTTGCACATTTACTTTATTAATGTTTTTTTATAGAGTTTTTTAATTATTAATAAAATATCTTGCTTATTAATGCAATTGAAAATGTTTTTCATAACCATTTATTTTAGCAAAATTTTGCAACATATGACAAAAATCTTCCAAATACATTGTTTTACTAGAAAAAGTATCTGATTTGTCAGTAAGTCAATAATATAAAAAATAAAAGGATATAACTGCATATGATGTCACGTTTATATGATTTGGGTTTAGTACAGTCGATAACTATGTCAACAGCAAACGTCATTTTATAACCCAAGACTTATCACCCAAAATTATTAAAATCGATTAGCACAATTTTAAAAAATAGGAAACAATATTTTTGAAAATCATTGACGCCCTTCACAGGCTAATTCAAGCAATTTTGGATATAGGTAATTTCACTTTAATAGACATTGACGCCCGTAGTCTGTCATCAAACGTTGTATACGTATTTCCACACCCTATATAAATTACACTAAAAATTATTAAAATCAGAATATAAAAATTTATATTATTTCATTTATTCATAAGTTGTTAGCACTCTGGTAAGAGTTAGTATGTGATAATATTTTTGTAATAAATGACACACTGTAAGCTGAAAGATGCCTGGTGTAGCTTTAAAAGATAAATAAAGAGGGAAACTTCCTTACATCCTGATTAAATACAGCAAAATTACTGACATAATTACCAAATAAACGAAAAATATTTAACTTTATAATTCAGAACTTACATCCATTTTTGACAAAATTAAGAATAATTGACGAAATAAATGTGATTCCTCCTTCGTTTCTTCGTTAGTCCTAATACTAAAAATAACTACGCACAATTAAATTACAGATAAACCTATGCCCAAGAGTTAAACTAAGAATTAAAACAAAAGAATCCTTTACATATATTAAAATTTAAACACAAACTTTAAAAATATTAAACACGCACACATACCCGAGACATAAGACTGCAATACAATTTAATTTTGTAACGATACAAAAAATATTCTGCTAATTTTTCTATAATTATACCTTGAATGATTCTCCAAGTTAATTTGTAACTGATGTTTAATAATTTTATTTAATGATAATTTAGAATTCTATAAACGTATTTAGTATTATGACGATGTATATTGTTTTTAACTTTAATAGTAGTATAGTTCAGAGAGCTTATTTTTAGTTGGTTATGGAAATTTGTTTATAAAGAATGCCTTATTTGAATCGTTTTAGACATGTTTATTTAAATTATTTTTAATATCTCTGAAATGTGACCTTTTATAATAAAATATTTCATAGTCCTTGCATGGACGGAGGTACGGGCAGGGAGGGGCAGCTGCCCCCCCTCTAGAAGAGCGGTCGTTCGCTGGTAAACTGTAATTCTGACGAGCTTCATAACTTGCGACGCTTCTTATAAGACCTAAGAAACTAATAGGCTTAAAGGCTGACTTGTCAAATCCAACTATACTTGATGTGATCTCTAATATAACTTTTTTTACATCATTTTTTACTCTAAAAAATGTCACTTATAACGACAGGGGTAGCGTAGTTTTTTTTGTTATAAAAAATGAATCATAAAACGTTTTGTGAAAACCCAAAAGAACTTTAAAAACCAGTAAAGAACCCTAAGTAAAATAGACAAAGGAGCGGAGCGGTGGGCGGGATGCAGGATGAGAGGGAAGGAAACTGATCAGCTAATGTTGTGCGCCTTCATCGGTCGCCACTGCATTCATTCAAGCTATTATTTTTATATGTTTATTTTTATTACTACTTCCACTGCTTAAAAACAACAATCAAAACAAAACAATATACCCAGGATTTTCTTTGTCTGGCACCCCTTATATAAAATCCTGGCTACGCTCTTGGAGTTCTTGTATAAAATTGTTAAATATAAGTAAACCACACCATCTATATTACTTATTTCTGTGAAACAGAAAAATATTTTTTTAACATCAGGGTGTAAAATGCATTTTATAGGGTGGGAAGTAAAAGTATATAAGAAGCCACACACCAAAACCGTAAAAGACAAAAATTTCTGAGAAAAATTAAAGTTTTCAACCAAGGGATCACGTTTTGATCAAATTGAACAACGACGAAATTTTTCTCCAATGTCTTATTTATAAAAACACGAGAAGAACTCAGGTTTTGCTCTATCAATTACCTATCGGCGAGACGATAATAAGTATGCTATTTATACAGGGTGATTACTGTTGCTGCTTTTTAACTGTGTATAAAACTCGTTAAAATAAGCAACTTTTATAAATAACATTTTAAAAACCCAATAATAACAGACCTGGATAAACTATTTGTTTGTCTAGTTCGGGTCTGGGCATAAAGGTGGTTTATTTTTTATTAACGCTTGTTTTTGTCTTGTTAATCACGCAGTATGAATCAGTCGCATTGAACCGGACGAGGCGAGAGTTATTTTTAATTTTAAATATTCTTAAATTGCAAAAATGGCACAATCCAAACAATTAATACGTGGATTTGTTCTTTCTTCATGAAGAGTGTCATTAGTCTGCAATCGCTGAGAGAGATTGTATGAGCGACTGTTTCCTGCGGGCTCCTTCTGGACCCAAGTACTTGTGACGGTAAGTCAGGTCGGTTTGAGTAAAAAAAAAAAAGTGTGGCCAACATTGCGGGAAAATCACGTCTAACGTTTTCAAGCACTACAGCCAGAAGACTTCCTGGGCGATGACAACTTACGCAAGACAGCACGTATTCGAAACACTAAATAAATGTAAGTTCCTTATTTTTCAGTATTTTGAAAAAGTTGATTTTTAAAAAAGCTGTTTATTTTAACCAGTTCTATATACAGTTAAAAAAAAGCGTCAACTTAGGAATCACCCTGTATAGCCATAAACCATGCAATAAATCTCTTTTGCACTTTAGTGCTTTAATTTGTTCTTAACATTGTATATAATAAGGTAAATAATTGTATTATTATATCAATTAAGAACAATAAACCCGGTCCTTTTTTAGAACGTGCAGGTACTAGGCAGTCTTTCTTGGGTAAAGGTGATAATCCACAGCAGACTGCTATTTACTTAAATGTCAATTGTTAAAGAAAATAGGGTGTACATGAATGCCTGTTTATAGTTTTGCACTTTACATTTTTAAATTGTGTGATAAACCTAAACCTCCAGTAAACTAGACTTTTGTTGAACCATTAACCTTGCCAAATACATCAAGTTGTTCTGAAGATACACGTTAACCCGATTTTACTAGAGCACAAGAATGCCTTTTATTTGATTTCACAAGGCGAGTTGAATAGGCTCGAAGACATTTAAAACTGACCAAAGATCAATCCGAACCGTTATCTTCTCGACTAAGTGGCTGACATCTTTTACAACCCGACGTAAAAATAAAGTATTTTTATCCTTCTTCTTTTCACAAAGTAGTGATATGGTGTACTGCAACGATTTTAGTGACTAGCGTCTTAACAAGGAAGAGAACACGTGCGTGGTAAAGCATCTATTCATAGATTCCTTAAAACTGGGTTTAAAACACATACTTCTGCATTAAGGAATATATATTCCCAGGTACTAATGACCTATTCTATACACCTGAAAGGAACCTGTAAAAACATGAAAATTTTCTTTACGCTTTAAATTATACACGGCACGATTGGCAAATCGTGGCTGATATCAAAGTTATAGGAATGCTAACGGAAATGCAACCTAGTTTCACTAAGTATTGTTGCATCCCATGTAAATGAAATAGTAATAACAAAGAACAGTATTATAGAGTAAAGGATTGGCCTGTAAGAGCAAAACGAGAGTCTGGAGTAAAAGTGTAAAACCTAGTTTCACTAAGTATTGTTGCTTACCATGTAAATCAAATAGTAAGGACAAAGAACTTCGTTAAACGTTTAAGCGCCAATTTTGGTACGATTTAACGCAAGTTAACGTTAATCGTTAATCCGTTAACACGTGATAAAAAATGCTTGTTTATATCATAAAAATTTACTTATAAGAACTGTTGGTTTGTGTTCTGGAAGTGACCAGGTTAGAACAAAAAGAACATGTATAATTAGAGTGTGTATAATTTAGTCATCTGGCATAATGTGGATATTGCCATAAAGTTGTTAAAGTTCTGGTCCGCAAGCGAAGCTTGAGCCAGCGTTAAATAGCTTTGCCCGTGGAAAAACGTTTAACTGCAGCACTTGAGGTACGACAGTATTATATTTATTAATCAGATTTATGAATATTCCACCGAATATCTTATCCCGAAAAGCCGCAACGTTGAACGAGTCTGATCGCTATCTAGTGACATTCTGACGAGATTTTGAGCTTTACCTTTGGCTCCTAGATCTCGCTTTAGACACGGCGGCGTGGCGCAATGCTTTGTAAATAGTATGTATTGGATTAACGATAAACGGACTTGGAGAATTTCTTAACGGAAGTTAACGAGCCCGTTAACATTTTAAAGTTTTTAGGAAATTTTAACTTTTGTTAACGGATTAACGAGTTAATGCCCAGCTATGTGTAAAATATCCACAGCTTTAATCCTTTAAAAAATTCGAATTTATTAAAAAAACAATATGGACAAATCAGGAGGAGATTTTTTTAAATCTTAGGAGAAATTGACGAAAATCAAGAAAGGAACTTGCTGAGGTCCTCAGATTCGTAAGCTATTTAGAAATGCTGCTTTAAAAACTTTTGGCACCGGTGAAAATTAATTTGATGTGTGACAATTTCTAGGAATGGAATTAACAACTACAGGAAGTAAATAGAATACTTGCTGCATGCATACAAATAGATGGATGTAACATGTTCTAAATTCATTTTTTTATTTTTCATTTGGACTTAATTATAACAAGTTTAATGTATGGCTCTAAAAAGCGTTACGTGATGGAGCAAAACGCAATATTTGAAATCAGCATCAAAACACCTGTTTTTATTCGAGAGTAAAAATGTTTTATTGTTGGACAGTGTTATTCTTCTCACTTGCCTTAAATCATCTAAAAAAATCCCTATTTATAAATATTTTAATTTTTTTCAACAGATAACGAGTAAGTACATATTTTTTATACTGATTAAATGTGGATTTAATCGAAAAAAATGGTAGTAAATGTTGTATCTCTCCGCTAAATAATGTTATTTTTCTTCCAAGTAGCTTTGGTATAAGTAAAAGGATTGTCATTTATTTTTTTCATTATATTATATTATATATACAACATACCCTACTGAAGGGTCCCCTGAGGAGGGCAAATCACGTCTAGAGACAGTCATATTACAGGAAAAAAAAATTGTCTTTTTCCTGTTTCCTAAAATAAAGAATAAAGCACATTTTTAACTAAAGATGGAAAACAGAAAGAAACTTATAGGGTATAGAACTGCACAGTGAACTACTATCTTATCGAGATCTATTTCCTGACGTTTTCTGGTCGAAGCTAATAGAAATTTTAGACCATATATTTAACACCATATAAGAAGCGAATTTATCTCGAAAGCTCCACTGCATCCAAAACAATTTGCCTACCAACCGGCAAACAACGATCACGTTTCACAATGTCTAGTCAGAGACATAGAAAAGACATTCGATGCAAAAAGAAGGGCTATGTGTGCATTTCTTTATTATGAGGTGTTTGATAACACCTCATTCGAATCCATACAAAGAGCAGCAGAATCAAGGGACATTGAACCAACGATTAAATGGATCAAAGCCATGCTAAGAAGCCGCGAAATCAGCTCTGCTATGGGGGACGCGACTGCCACAGAGCGGTAAAGGGGTGTCCACAGGGTGCGGAGTACTATCGCCCCTGCTCTGGTCCCTAGTGTTGATCGGTTTCTGGCGGAGCTGTCAGCAAGAGGCTTCGATGTACAAGGCTACGCAGACGACCTCGTAATCACTCATCAGGGTAGGCATGATGGCATACATATCTGCTCGCATGCAAGCGGCCCTAAACTTGCTGAGAACTGGTGCTCAACGGAAGGCCAATGTCAATCCAAATAAAACAATTATAATACCGTTTACAAAAAGGAGAAAACAAGGTTTATAGTCTATGTTAAACGGCATTACGATCAAACTTTCTAAAGAAGTAAAATATCTGGGAATTGTCCTTGACCAGAAACTCAATTGGAACTCGCAAATAAAAAGGACTATCGCAAAAGCATCAACGGCACTATGGGCGTGCCGCAGACCATGGTAAAACATGGGGTCTAAACCCAAAATGATCTACTGGTCATACATTACAGTTGTAATACCTATAGTTACTATGCCTCACTGGTCTGTGGCCAAACAGAGGAAAAAAACTACACAAGGAAAGTTTCTGAAACTGCAGAGACTTGCCTGTCTGGGAGCTACGGAGCAATGAAATCTGCCCAACGGCAGCTCTGGGAGACAACGTTGAACCTCCTTCCTGCACCTGCACATAAAGAGGAGGCGATACTGAGTGCCTCCAGAGTAATCCAGACACAAAGTATAAAGTCAGGAGACCTGACTGGTCACCTTAAAATCTTGGAAAATCAAGATTGAAGCTCTGACCAACCCACGGACATAATGCCTATAGTGCGGGACTTCCAGCGCTCTTTGAAGTGGTTATTCAAGACCGCCAAACTATGAGTGTGAAGGAACCAAAGCATGAAAAAGGCTCACTTGTCTGGTACACTGATGGATATAAGATGGAACAAGGTTGAGCCATGGTCTTGGACCTAGATGCAGACTATCAAAGTCTCTCGGCAAGGCTCCTCCATTTTCCAAGCTGAAACCATGCAATTGATATTTGCGCTTCTGAATGCCAAAAAGGCCTACGAGGCGCAACCATATATATTTTATCGGACAGCCAGGCTGCTTTGAAGGCATTGACTTCATGCTCTTTAACTCAAAGCTTGCCTGGGAATGCCGACAATCACTAAACCAACTGGCCAAACACAACAGAGTTATCTGGAGTGGGTACCAGGACATGAAGGAGTGGAGGGCAATGAAATTGCTGATCAACTCGCCAAGGAAGGAGCACAGAGA
The DNA here is from genome assembly GCA_019359885.1 of Listronotus oregonensis. Lineage (NCBI taxonomy): Eukaryota > Metazoa > Arthropoda > Insecta > Coleoptera > Curculionidae > Listronotus > Listronotus oregonensis. The sequence continues at coordinate 94,588 of JAHBCN010001510.1, forward strand.
CATTTTATGACCTGAGCCTTTCAGGCACCACTAGAGGCCACCTCTACGAGGAACTCAGGACAAAAGTCAAAAAGAGACTTACTGGAACAAATATCCTAGGACAAAGGCAGGCAAAAAGATTTATTTCGCATTCACCTAAGTACACAAAAGCTACTGGAACTTCAAAAAATGAACTTAAACTGGTTACTGACTTCCTAACAGGACATGGGCTGGAGGTATCACCTCAAAAAATGGGAAAGACTGAGGATGAACAATGTCATTTTATCACATGAGGCAATGAAACTGCGGAACACATTCTCTGGGTGAATGCAGAACTGACCCGACAACGGCTTAAATACCTCGAAGGGGTATATCCTAATCCTCTAGAGATATTATTCAGTTTGCACCGCGTAGTATCCTGAACTTTGCTAAAGGTATAGGAATTAATAAGCAATTCAAACAACGAAGGCGTATTCACAAAAGATCTCTTTTAGGTCGAAGTGAAGGAGGGCTACACTAGAGCCGAGCGACCCCAATATTACAACACAATACAATACAATACAACACCATAATTTCCCAATTTGTCTAAAGCTCTTAGATTTTATTTTATTATACCAGTAAGTGTTGTTTTGAGTAAAATGTTTTTTGAAAATTCAAAATAAATTTTAAATTACCTAATTTCACCAAAAGCTAATTTGGCTATCATTTTTATTAAAAATTAATATCTATGAAGCGCTTTAAATATGATGAACAAATTTGCTTCTAAGGAAACTCCAAAATCTTTTATATATATATTTTTTACAGATCAGAAGACATTTAGTTATTTCTTACTTTCTTCTTCTCTTGTGTTAAGTCTGTAAGCTATTTTAGAGATTGTCTTATTACGGATTATATTATATACGTGTATTGTATTTACAGATTGTATTTTAATCGCAATAAAATACATATTTTAACCTATTTTTCTTCTCCTTGTTTGTGGCAGTTCATTTAAAAATATACAACAAAAGCCAAAGCAATATATTTATAGGAAAGGGTGACCAATTCTCCAATTATTATTTCGTGACTAATGGTGCCCATTCACGTACAAGCGGACGCAGTCTATGAACTGACAGATCTGATTTGCAGAGCAGGACCGCGATGGGCCACACACGTTCAGTTAAACTGAAACGATGCGGCCTGCAGGTCACGGCCTGACAGTCCTAGAACTACAGGCCGCCTCATTATTTGCCATACACACACAGTCCGTCGCAAAATTTTCATAGTCCGGAAAATAGATTGTGTTTTGCAAAAGAACAATAAACATGAATATTTTACGAAAAAAGAAACTAGCTTTGTTCCTTTTAATTTTTTTATTAACTAATGAATGCCAAGAAAATCGCAATTTTTTTATGCCCCTTCCGAAAGGCACTTCTAACATAATTTTTTTTTGACTGTATCAATTGATGCATTTTTGTCTACGGTTTTGCAGTAATTAATTAGTATTTGCTAAACTTTTGCCCTTCTTTCGATTTGAGTAATGGGCACTTATATTCTATAAACTTGATAATTGTCGATAAATATCAATAAAACCAGTAATAAATGATGGTTGACTTAACGCCTAATCACACATTATTAGGGACAACTCTATGCCAAAATTTTAAAAGCAATGAAAGTCTCTGTCGTACGATCAGAACTCGACGATTATTCACTACACACACGCAGTTTCTTCGCAGTCTAGGTAAACTGCAGGCACATACCTGCAGACCGCAACTGTGTGTGTTGGTGCCAAGGAAGTTTAAAGGTGTATGGAAGCCCAATGCTATGGCCCATCTGATCAAAAATGTCCAGCCCAGTATGAAAATAACTGTCAGAGTTGGCCCCGCCGATTTTGCGCATTAACGAAATTCCACGAAATAATTTAATGTGTTGTTACTTACACACTGATAAATCAGTGTGTAGTTAGGCAACACATTAAACTTTTTTATGAAAGCCGTATTAGTTTCGATTGTTTTGTGTGATTATATTTTGTGGTTGCAGAAGCTTTTTAGATTGATAAAACTTTTCTTATTTTAGTGATTAGTGTTTATTAAATTGTGACTATAATTTTGTGTTTATTGTTTGTTAATATAATATCGTAAGAAAATAACTAAAGGTTGCATGGTTTTGTCTCGGTAAATCCATGGGTAACATACCTGGCATTTTCTACTTTAGGTAAGTATTTTTATATTTAAATTAGGTGCTTCTTATGAGACGTAACGTTAGGTAATCGAATAAATAATAATATATCAATTATGAATAATAGAAAATTAAAATTTCATAGGAAATAGCAGTGAGAAAAGTAAGGCAATCTTAAGTATCTTTTAGATGATTTCCAAAATGTTTGTGTATTTTTGTGGATTATTAAAAGAAATAAGATTTACTTAGGTACTTTTATTTCATTTAATTATTTAGTACATTCTTGAAAAAGATCAAAATTATTAATTACTGGGCAGACCAGGCAAATTTTAATATATACAGGTCCCTCTAATTGAATGAAAGAAAGTAAATTTTATGTTAAATTTTTGCTTTTCTGTATTTGTTTAAAAGAAATTAGATTTTTGATTTCTTAAACTTACATTATCAACTTTAAGCTCGACATACTGTAGACACATAATATTTAAGATACTGTTAAAATGGTTTTCCAGGTCCCAAGGTTACTAAACATTTTTAACTACTGTTATTCTGTCTTATGAATTTTATTATTGGTGAAAAGTATATCCCTAAAAGCAGCTATAAAATTTTCACCTTTTAATGTACAAACTAGATTAGATTAAACTCATTTACACTATCTTGCCTTCTTTTATCACAAAATTGGTGATAAGTACATGAAACTACTCTTGTTTGAAATTTATTTTAAAAATCTTTTTTTTTTATTTAAAAAGATTTTTGGTAAAAATACAAAACTCCAAAAATATCGACCATTTAAATAGAAGGCTGTAAAGTGGATCTATTTTTTCCATATTATATCAGATGACATAAAACAATATTACACAATAATTTTTAAATTTTCTATGGTAGTATCGTTTAATAACCAAAAATTTTTGTGCAAAAAAATTAAAAAAACAGTGATTGCTTGAATTTGACATTTGATGATGTCAACTTTATAGATAGTAACAAAAATTATGGAAGTCCGACTCTGACCTACTATTCACCAAACCCGCGGCCAACCCCCCTATTCCCGCTCCCCCGCAGCCTGGACAATTTTGTTCTACAGTATTGGGCTTCCATACACCTTTAAACTTCCTTGGTTGGTGCCCATTCACGTACAGTCGGACTGCAGTCCCGAACTGTGGGCAATCTAGCCTTTAGTCCACATTTAAACCCTAAAACAGGTCCTGCAGGTCTGTGCCTGCAGCTCACCTAAACTGCGAAGAAACTGCGTGTGTGTAGTGAATAATCGTCTGTTCTGATCGTACGACAGAGACTTTCAATGCTTTTAAAATTTTGTATAGAGTTGTGGTAAATCAGCCATCATTTATTACTGGTTTTATTGATATTTATCAACAATTACCAAGTTTGTGGAATATAAAGTCAAAACATTACTCAAAACGAGAAGAAAAGGCATAAGCTTATGAAAAACTAATAATTACTGCTTCTAAAACTACTACTTCAGCACTAATTCTTTTCTCATTACTATGTCCTTTTTTATTTATGTACGGTTTCACTAATGCCAATAATTTAAAACAAGCCTCGTCCATTCTAAGATAATTTTTAAATCCTTACTGCTAATATCTTTTTTTAAACCCTTTTACAAGTTTCATATGTGATAATTTTTTCCCTTTTCCTGTAACCATTCTTTCACCCAAAAACGTTTGCGCGTTCATTTGTTAATAACAAAATTAAAAGGAACAAAGCTAGTTTCTTTTTTCGTAAAACATTTATGTTTATTGTTCTTTGCGAAACAAAATCTATTTTCCGGACTGTAAAAATTATGCGACGAACTTTTGTGTATGGTAAATAATAAGGCGGCCTGTAGTTCTGGGACTGTCAGGCCCTGGCCTTAAGCCGCATCGTTTCAGTTTAACTGAACGTGTGGCCCATCGCAGTCCTGCTCAGCAAAATTTGATCTGTCAGTTCAGCTGCAGTCTATGCCTGCACGTGAATGGACACCATATGGTAAACTGTGGGTGGGAAAGGGTAGATCGGTCATAGTTCGGCTGCAGTCCATGCAGTGAATGGGCACCAAAAACACATATCTTGTAAACAAAAACTGAAAAAAAAAACTTTTACTTAAATCTAGATTATAATAGGTCCTAAGAACATTTTTTTTCTGCAAAATACTTAAAATACAAGCCTTATAATAAATCATTCTTATACCTTTTTAATTGCAAAAGTGTTTTTTCCCCTAAAAGGGGAACAAAAACTCAGCTCTAAATGTATTTTATTAAAACATAATCTCTTAGCTCAATTAAAAAAAATAATCCGGGGGCAGCTAAACCCCAAAAACTCATTTAATGCCACCACGTTTCCATCCATCAGAAAAAGTCACTTTTCGGTTTTCTACTAGGGATGCTGATTTTCCAGTTTTCCCTAATATTTGTTCGGATTTAGATTTTGTTTTCTTATTATATTTGAAAAATATCGTTCCGGTTGATAAAACATTTTTATTTTGACCTATTTCATTTTTAGGCTTTCCAAACAATCGGATTTTTTTATTTTATTATATCTATCTATCTGTCCATTGGCCCGCACATGGATCACAACTATAATAATTATATAAAATATTGCATTCTTGTTAATAGGTTCACAAAAAAAAACCGTTGGTTTGTGTTTTCTTGTGGATATCCCATTGACATTCCAAACATTGTATATCCCTAAAAACTGTTTACTTGGGCCCTTACATGCTTACATGTACTGTATCATATATTTTAATTTAAAAAAAAAAAAAAAAAAAAAAAAAAAATTTTTTTTTTTTTTTTTTTTTTTTTTTTCTGAAAAAAGGGTTTTAAAATTTCGCTAGAGTACCGCAGAAGGTTAAATTATTTCCGGAAATGGATATTTGGAAAATTATTTTTAAGTCAAAAACGACATTAATTCGTAAGTTATTATAAATAGTAATTATTTCAGATGTGAATATAGGAGCTAAAATTAAAAAAAACAAGATATGACGACTGATTTTCCCCTTTTTGCGTCGTACGCACGCAATTGGGTTTCCCAAAAACCTCAGATCGTGAACATAATGACGGTAGTCTATGAAACTAATAACTTAAAGTAGCTATAAACCTTTTGTGATAACTACCAATTCATAATATTACAAATTTAGATTGAATTAACTTACGGTATAAAATGAAATCCTTACAAAAATTGCACTAATCTGACGCTTCTAAATCTGAAAATAAGAAGGGGGATAGATATCATGGCACCTAGGCCTCAGTAAGCCCGTTGTGTTTCCTTTTTAAAGGGGGACCCCTCACTTATATGCCGCTCATCCGATTTAAAGTAGGTGACAACTCCCCAAAGGGGAAATCTCCTTAATGTCGGTCAAGGAAAGCCACTCCCAGCATGGATCTTCTTTTTTGAGAGAGTGTAGGGCAGTCAAAAAAGGATATGCTCCACCGTTTCGTCTTCTTGTTCACAACCTCTACACAAAAGCGTGTATTTTTTCCCCTTTCCCAAAAGGGCTTTCGTAATTGACAATGTCCAGTAAGAACGCGTGATTAGGCAAGTTTCGCCCTAGGCATTGCCAAGTAATTTTAGTTGTATCTCTGTCAGGATAGTTCAGTAACTCCCAAAAAAAAGTAACAATTTACTGTTTCATCCCATCGTGTTGTAAATTACTGTGGATTTTTTGTTGCTCCTTCATCGCAGACCCTGTGAGAAAAAAGGGGGCGGGTCCAAAAAGGGTTTTGTCCCGGCAGCCTTCCAGGCCAACGAGTCAGCAATGCGGTTGCCTTTGAGTGGCGGGTCCTTTGGTCCAGCAGAGGGTGACCAATTTCGCTGGAAGCATCCGCAAGGGCACAAACCACAACGCTTGCCGACAACAGAATTATACGGAAGTGCAGTGCGGTTGCGACTTACGCATTTGGTAGGTCAAGACGGTTTTTAAAACTACAGACATCAAAAAATCTAGGAAATAAAACTAGAACAAAATTTTAACTTTAAAACCCCATTTATACCCCATAAAAATTAATGTTAATTGCATTTGTCTGTTTCCCGAAAAAAAACCACACAATTAATAAACACCCATTTTAACATACAAGGAAAAAAAAAATAAGTAAAAAAAAATAATTTCAAAAAAATCATAAAAATGGATGTGGTTAATTAAGCTCTCTTTTAAAACAAAGTGTAACCTTCTCTGCATTAATGACTGCTTATCTATTGGGCATCTGGAAAAACAAGGAAATTTCCATTTATGTGGTATGGTTAGAAAGGCATGAATAACTGCTTTTGTTTGAACTTAATTCTTTGATTAAAAAGTTTCGTCCATTGAACTATGGGTTATTAAAGGGTTAGGGGCTGAGATCGCAAAACAAAGGAAAGGCAATCTTTATAAGTTTGTCCCCGAATGCTGTATGTGAACGGGCCTTATCGTGCATTAGCTAGAAATCTGGCCTGATTTCTGCTGCATACGGAAACACAAGGTTGCAGAATGGTGTCTCGGAACTGCGCATTTAAAAAGCCCTAACAAAACGAAGTCGTTTCCCTTTGGAATAAAAAAACCCACGCCATAACTGTACCTCCCTGATAGCTTCCAGGATCCCAAGACGTTCTAAGTTTCCAGGACGCCTCCACACACAAGTCGACGGGAATCTAGATGGAAGCCAAACGGATTCTTTTGTGAATAATACTGTATCCCATTCTTTATGATGCCATTGTTGGTGTTGTGAGCCCATTCTAATCTTGAGCCCTCCCCTTTTTAGCGGCGAAACACGGAGCCGCTTAAAACAATATCTGGGTACGGTGTAGCGCTAACTACCTACAGTGATCGTTCAATCCCGTAGGGTTTGTAATTGTAAAAGCGGTCATGTACAGGCTCAGTTATTCTTGTACGACCAGTATAGCGCTCTCTAACATCCCCGGATTCATGATATCTTCTTATCAACCGACAAATGAGGCTAGTTGGTGTTAAAATAAAACATCCGCTACTGCTCCGTAAGTTCGGCTTGCTTCAAAAATTTTCCCCACTGCTCGCTGTGGTTCATCAACCAAAAATGACGTTTCTCCATATAGTCCAGGCAGTCAAGCATTTCACCTCCGAATTTTTTATATATGCACCGATTTATTTGAAATTTTGAATATGATAGATGGATGGTAAAAAGAAAAAATCTATATGGCATGCAACCACCCTGGGGTGAATGCCCCCCCTTCTCGAGGGTGGCCAATTTTTCCCCAAAAAAAAAATTTGAAGTAAAAAATGTAAATGTCAAGTTTTTCGCCAGATCAATAGTTTTTAAATTATTCGCAATTAAAAATGCGTTTTTTTCGTTAAAAAAAAACTTTTTTTTTCAATTGTTTTTACGCATAACTCTGTAATTACGCATTTTTTTTGAAAAGTCTAATAGACAAAAATAGTTTATAAAAATAAAGAAACTGAGCTGTTTATGAAGATCTTAAAGTTCTACCTAAGGCAAGTTATATTTGAAGATCTTTCATTTTACGTGATTAAGTATTTAACCTCAAATAACGAGAAAGGGGTACATTTTTCAACAAAAAGTCATAGAATATGTTTTCAAGATCTTTAAAATGAGCACCGGTAAAAGTCTCTTTGACCAAAATTTTAGTGAGATATGGTGTAAAATGGTTAAAACTAAAAAAAAACATCGCATTAAAACTAATGTCATTTCATTCAAAATAAAAATTAAAGTTATTCCTTGCACCAATTACTTTAATTGTATGTTATTCATGAAATCTAAAAGTTTTACTGACTACAGCTGCACAGTTTTGAAAAAAATGAGCTTAAATTATATGTTTTTTATTGTGTTTTTTCAAAATCTTTTTTCTTTTTAACCCAAAACCATAAGAGATACGGAAAAATTAAAGAGTAGAAAAATGAAGCATTTTTATGACGATTATTTTTCTTTTTTTAATTTTTTTTTTGTATAAAAATTGACGGAGTTATAACCGATTTAAACTTTCACTATAGTGCGAGGAATGCTTTTCCGCAGCCCTTTTGACCCTTTACCTATAAAAAATGAAGGATCTCAAGCCCTTCTTACATACATAGGCTTGTAGCCCTTAAAATTACCTTTAAAATGATTTTTTGTGGAATGTCAAAATTAACATAGTTACACAAAAAATAAGATTTTAAAAATTTTTTTAGTCAATTTTAAAGTAAAAAAAGTTTCAAATTTTGGCGCACTGATTTTTTCTGTTGACACTAGGTTGTCGGGAGGTACATTTGAAAACTATGTATGTAATACACTATATATTAAAAATTACTTCGTGTTTAGAGAATAAACTTTAGAATCAACAAAATTTATAATGAAAACATCAGTAGTCATTAATTTTTATTTTTTCAAAGGGGTGGTTCTTAAGGGTTGCTGGGGTGTAGATAATTAAAAATTTTATCAAGTAGAGATAATAAACTGTAATACTAAAATTTCGCAAAATCTAAAAATTGGCAGTCATTAGATATTTTTTATTTTATTTTCTGCAAAGGGGTATTTTTTTGGATTAAAAAGTAGTAACCAAAATTTTATTAAAATGCTATGAATTTTTTTTCAGTAAAACTGCAATTGTAATGTAACAAATCTTTAAAAGATTTTTTTCTATATTATTTTCATCAAAAGGGTAGTTTTTAAAGATTCTTAAGGGTTGATATTTCAAAATACACCAATTTTGTATTGTACAATACGTTAGGATATTTATCCTACATAAATAAAAGGCATTTGAATCAAAAAAAGCCGAAAAACCTATAAAATCTATTTTTTCCATAAGGGGTGGTTTTCACCCCTTAAAAACAATTTGCACACCTTGGACCATAAAGATTTTGATATGGAGGGTAAGATAAGCCTAATTCCAAATTTTCAAAAAGTCGGTGCATATATAAAAATTCGTGGTACGACACTATTTTGAGCTTGACTGCCTAGACTAATATTAAAACGAATAATTCGTGAACCATTTTTTATTGCTTTGAACCAGGTATTCAAACAAACTAATTCGATATTTTTAACACTAACAGTGAAATATTGTTTATAAACAATTTATGAAACGATAAGAATTTAAGAGATATACTGTAAACAAGAACTACATACTGTATTTCTATAGAAATTTTCAAGACGACACGTGGGTTTTTAGAAAAGATAGCCAATTTTTAAATCTTGTTATATAGATCCCTAGATTATTTTGATTTGGGATTATGGATATTTAAATATCGTATTATTCTTGTTGTATTTATACTGTAATTGATGTGGTATGGAAAATCAAGTTTTATTTACTGTTTTCTTTTTTTGCGGCAAAATCAAATTGCCACGGCATAATGTACCACCAAAGAATATTATACTGCACGCAAAATTAACGCATAATTTAAAAAAAAAAAAATTGGCCTGATAAAATTTTTTTTAACGGACGCCAATGAATTTAAATTATTTCCTTATGATATATTTTGAATATTTTCGAGAATGTTTTTGATCCAGTAGGCAAAAGCGGATTTTGTTTACAATATCAAAAAATTTGATAACAAAACCCAAAGTTTTTTAAGGCATTTTTGCTACTTAGATGCGTGGTTTGCTTTGTACGCTTGTATTGACAACTTTGGTTGTATAATTAAATGGCTCAAAACGTTCGTGAAATTAGAAATCTTTGGGCTGGAAGGCTGCTGCCATAGCTTGTGGAAGAAGGATTGTCGCAAGTTCAAGTAGCACTTCGAATTGGAGTGTCCCAATCTGCTGTATCCAGAGCATTGGCACGATTTCGCGGGGACAACAGTAATGAAAGAAGACGTGGCAGGACGCCAAGGGTCACAACACCTAACCAAGACCGATTTTGATTACAGGCCTTCGAACTCGGTTTTTACAAGCACTGCACTGCAGCAAGAATTTTCCCGCAGGTATAATTACCGTATAGTCAAGATACAGGCGAAGAAGGTTGGCAGAAGTCGAATTACTCCCATCGCCGCAACAGGTCCCTTTTTAACCGCAGACCATCGAAGGCAGCGTCTTCAGTTCGCCAAGAGATCAAAAAATTGGGGGGAGAAACGATTGAGCAATGTATTGTTCACTCATGAGTCAAGATTTTGTTTTTTAGTGATGATCGCCGTAGAAGAGTATATCGACGTCCTGTGAACGATACGCTCAATGCAACATGGTTGGAAGAGTAAGTTATGGTGGAGGTTCTTTATGGTAGGGGGTGGCATTAGTTTGAAGCCCGCACGGAATTGGTTGTCTTTCTGAGAGATCGTCTGACAGCTGATCGATACATAACGCACATTTAGAACCCCATGTGATGCCATATGCCCTTTATTGACCTGAATTTTTGTTAATGTACGATAATGCACGTCCACACGTTGTCAGAGTCGTACAAAATTACTCCAGGAGGTCGAAATTGCCATTTTCCCTTTTGGCCAGCAAGGAGTCCTGCCCTTTTAACCCTATTAAACACCTTTTTTTTACCTCCACCCCGAGACCTTAATAAACTTTCAGTATTAAGTCAAATCTGGGATCACATGGATCAGATGCCATCAGAAACCTAATTTTAAGTATGCCTAGAAGATAAGCAGTAAAAAGGGGCAAGGGAAGGAAATACACGTTATTAAATATTGTAATTTATACAAATTGAAATAAAATTTTCGTTTACAACCATATTTTCAATATGGTAAAATCTGCTTTGAAATTTTTTTGAACCATTTTTATTTACTGAATATATGGAAAATATATCATAAACAAATAATTAAGACCCATTGGCGCAAGTTAAAAAATAATAGGCAATTTTTCAATTTTAAATTATGAAATTTTTGGGGGCTTTAGTTGACTAGACCCATAGGAGACATTTACCCTATGTCAAGTTCAATATAATTCGTTTGGTTACCCACTGTAAAGGGAAAAATTTCAAAAAAATACATACGTTAATATAGTGATCAGTAAAAAAAAACATTGTTATGGTAAAAAAAAAATTGATATTTTTTTTTTTAAAAAATATAAATTGTTTGTCTTACAGACCTTTCTTTAAAGGTAGTTTAGATCACTTTAAACACCAAAAGTACGCAGACATTTTTTATAAACCAAAAAACCGTTAAAGTCTTGCTAACTGTAAATCAAAAATATTTTTAAAAAAAAAATATCTTTCAAAAAAATTTTGAGGAGTCTGGACCTGGTGGGAGAAATATAAAAAGGGTGTGAGCCACAATAGACCGATTGGTCGCGGTGGAAGGGTGTTATACCCACCACTTTAAACCTACCTACCTAAGAAGGGATTCGGGAGCTAAGGTAAGTTTAGAGTTAATATTTTAATATTAAAAAAAAAATAACTCAAAAGCGGAAAAAAAAAACCTTAATTTTAAATAAAAAAATAGGTAAAACGTTTAAGTCTGAATTCAACTCGAAATTTAAAAAGGACCTTTTGCCGTTGTAATAGTTTTCTTTATGACATTGTTTTAAGGTATGCGAACTGGCTTCGCTCGGCCGGACTTTTTTCAAAATATCCAGTTTGGAACCGAAAGACCCGAAAAAGTTAGGATTCTCGCCGATGATTTCGGGGGTTTCGTGTTTCTTTTTTAGTAGATATTTTTGATGAAGCCATGCGTGCAAATATCGTGTTTAATATTGAATTTGCAAGACAGTGGTGAATTGGCAAGTCGGTGTAACTTGGATTGTCTATCGTTCTGTTTTACGTCTTTTTAATTTATGTTAAGACTGAAATTATTATTTTTAAAGTACATTGCATTAAAGCCATGGCCTGGTAAGTAGTTTAGTAACCTGAGTACCAAATTTAAATTCACAAATTAGGGGGTTTAAAAAACTATATTTGATAGTTACCTGGTTTTTGTCCTGGGCACCATTTCCGGATGGCAGGGGACCTATGAGTATCAATAGGTTTTTACACCTGCTAAGGCTTCCTGATGCAAGTCCATGACGATATGTGAAAATGGTTTTTTTTTTTTTGTCTCTTCTTGCAATATTCTGACATAACCTGTAAACTTAAATACTGTACATTTCTGCACGAAGTCTTTTTGTAGAAAATATTTTAGAGTGAACACTTTTATTTTGCCGTAGAGATTATAGTAGCTAGATTTAAAAGTGGTGTAAGTCAAACGACAGCTTTAAATGCAATATTACAAGGTATTTTAAGAATACTTTTTGTGTTGCTAATACTAATAATTTTCACATTTAAAGAACTATCTACAATAAATAAAGCCATTTTTTAAAGATGTTTGCCCTTGTATATTTAAACCAAAATATTGCATTAAAAAGTATTTTATTACAACAAAAAAGATGATTTGGCTTTTTTTCAGAATACAGGAATTTATTTTATATCTTTAACAAAATGTACTTTTTTATAAATTATAAATATTATTCTACCCTGCAATAATACACTAAGTAAAAAAGAAAGGTAAACATCCATTTTGATAGAATATATTTTAACAATGTTTATCAAACAATAGTTATTTAAATTAGGGTGGGCCCAAAACAAATGATCAAAAAATTGATTAAGTTTAATCATAAAGGGGCCTTATGTCTTAAAACACGTCTTGGAATTGATCTATTGGGTGGTCTATATTCTCTTGGGGTATCTTATTCCCCCCTTTTGTTATATCTAAGTCCTGTTAAAGTCTGAGAGAAGAACTGTAAGTTTAACAATCTTCTCAAGCATGTCTCAAGAACCGAAAAGAAATCCAGCGATGTTGTTTGCCATGGTGAAAATATTTTGTTGCTTTGTTGAAAAAAAAAAGGTTTTCAGTATTAACATATGGAAGGACATAATGTTTCCACTACTTTCTGAATGTAATCAAGGACCATCTTGTTACCTTTAATAAAGACTGGAAGTGTTCTGCTGCCATATCCAATGGTACCTCAGACCATCTCACCCACAATGCAATCAACATGTCTCTTTATGATAAATGGTTGGCTAAGTGACGTCATTCTACATTCAATATGGCGAACCGCCTAAGATGGCAAATTAGTTATTTTTTATGCACTCCCATGATATGAGTGTCAAACGACAGGCTTTGTTGATAAGAATACAAAAACTAAACTAAAATTACTCTAAATCCAATATGGCGGGCTCCCAAAGATGACGGACTATTTTTCTTTCTATGACGAATTCTATAAAAATTCGCTCTTTACCTGGACCTCAAAATTCCAAAATCGCTTTTCTAAACACTCACCTGTCCAAATTTTTTTTTCATGAAGTAGAACCTCTAACAAGATGTTTCCATGCGCGAACCAGAAGAAAATATGAAAATTTGTTTTTTATCATCTTAATAAAGGTTTTTTGCAAAGGATATTTTTGCTGGTTTATCACGCCTTGGCTAATTACGCTGAAAATAAAGATTCCAAAGATGTTTAAAAGGCAATATTGGTTTTGGTAGCTTTAAATTCATTTCTAAAATACACCTTGAGCGTTTAACTAGCTTAGATAGGGTAATTTTAGATTATTCGTCCGGCCAAAGCATCGTTTTACTGCCATTTACGCAACCTGACCCGAATTTAGAGAGAAATCGACCTCTGTAGGTAAGGCACACCTACATTAGAGCATGGGCTCTTTTATGGTCCTACTATGCAACCCGACTCTACTAAGCCCAGCGCAGCGTGTTTAAAAAGCTATAAGCGGTTATTTAGGCAAAAATAGTCGTTTTTACAAGTTTTTTTCACGATTTGGTCCAAATTTCGAGTAAAATTGACCTCTGTAGGTGAGGCACACCTACTATATCGGTGCCAATGACTTTCTTTTAGTCTCTTATATATACTTGACTTTTTACTAAGCCCAGCGAAGTGCGTTTAAAAAGGTTTAAAAGGTTATTTAGCCCGAAAATAACCCCTTTTTCCTTTTCTTTACGATTTGGTCCGAATTTCGATTGAAATCGACCTCTGTACACCTATGATATTATTGCCAATGGCTTCCTTTTGTTCCCTTTTATGCACCTCGACCCTTTACTAATCCCAGTGAAGCGCATTCAAAAATCTATAAGCTGTTATTAAGCCCGAAAATAGCCGTTTTTCGTTTTTTTTACGATTTGGTATAAATATCGAGTGAAATCGTCCTTTTTAGGTGAGGCACACCTATTATATTGATACAAACGGCTTCCCTTTGTTCCCTTTTAGGCATTTTGACCCTTTACTGAGCCTACAAAGAGACGTAAACTAAAAAATAAGAATATAACCCAAAACCAGCAAAAATAGGCAGATTAGCTAGGTGATTTGTCAAGTGTAGAGCTTTGAACGCCCCCAGCTGAGGTTCCTAAAAGGTTAGTCTGTATTTTATGGGTCCACAGAAAGCAATTGGCACCAATATCATAGGTTTACCTTACGAACAGAGGTCGATTTTACTTGAACTTTGTACCAAATCGTGGAAAATCCCGAAATAACGGTTATTATCAGGCTGAATAACCGCTTATAGCTTTTTGAACGCGCTTTGCTGGGCTTAGTAAAGAGTCGAGGTGTATAGTACGGACCATAAGAAAGCCATTGGTCCTGATATAGTAGAAGTGCCTCACCTGCAGAGGTCGATTTTCTGAAATTCGGGTAGGTTGCGAAATGGCAGTAAAACGATACTTTGGCCGGACGAATAACCTCCTAAACCATCTGTAACGACCAAATCTGAGCTAATTAAACGGTCAGGCTGTATTCTAGAGATCTTAGGAAAACTATTGGTACCAATGTTGCCTGTTAAACATCTTCAGAATCTTTATTTTCAGGGTAGTTAGCTAAGGCGTGATGAACCAGCGAATATATCTTTTGCAAAAAACCTTTATTTATTAGATGAAAAAAAATATTTTCACATTTTTCCCTAATTCGCGCATGATTACTTCTCTAGAAGAGGTTCTACTTGTTTAAAAAAAAAATGATTTGGGCAGGTGAGTGCTCAAAAAGGCAATTCTGCAATTTTGGGGTATGGTTAAGGTGCGAATTTCTATAGAATTCGTCTTATGCAACCCCATGACATGGATATCAAATAAAATTCGAGGAGATAAAAATTGAAAATGGCCCAAAACAAGGTGGTCGACATATTAATTTTAAAAAGTTATAATTCAGGAAAGGTAAAGGAATATTTGGTGGTAAACAAACAGCAGTAACTACAAAATAAAAAATAAATTAATAGTAAAAATCAATAACAAAAAACAAATAAAAAGATTTTATTTACATGCACTAAAAAAAAACCTTCAAATTAAATTAAACCCATTAATTTATTATATTCCACAATTAATATGGTACAAAAGTTTGCCGCAGGATTTCCGTGTGTAAATAACCAAGAATGCAATATGTAGATTAATCTTGACATAGGTAATTCTAATACAAAAAAATATATGTTTATTTATAAAACGGGTAAATCTTGTAAAAGTTCTTATATCATATAAGTTGTGTAATTTAACAAATTAATGGGTTTGGTTTAATTTAAAGTTTCTTTGTTTCTTTTAGTATATGTAAATAAAAGCTAGGTTTTAAAAATATTTTTTTACTAATAATTTTTACTTGTATTAAAAATATCTTGTTTGTATTTATTCCAAAAAAAAACTACAAGATTGTTTTAATTTTTTGTAAATTTTGAAAAAAATACAAAAATAAATTTTAATGTCTTTTATGACGTAAAATTATTTTTATAACTTTTTGGCTCGTATAAAATATAGGGTATTATAAACTTCGTTAATGTTGCAATTTTCTGTCTTCAAAGTGTTAGGAGATAAAAAAACATATTAAATTTGAACATTTGCAATTTAGCGCTTATTACAAACAGATTAGAAGAATAAAAACAGCTAAAGTTCTTTTAAAAGAATTAAAATCAAAATTAAAAACCAGGGCAATCAAGCAGTAGCGGCCTGTAAGTTAATTTATTAAAAACCATTACTGTTAAGTAAAATATTTAAAACCAAGCCCCCGTACTAAACCGCTAAATCATTTCACGCCGTACAACATACGTCGCGGCTGATTTTTTTAAATATTCATCAAGTGATACTTTTAATTTACAGGAAGACGCACTAATGAACTACGTAACTGTCTTAGTCTGATGAATTGACTCATATTGTCCGGACACCCTGTATAACATTTGTGCCTTACAACTTAACTTAGTCAATTTCTTATAAACAATATGTATGCGAAGCGCCGAAAATTTGATTACCTACGGGAAATACATCTGAAATTACATTAGAAGCAAGACATTCTAAACCAATTTAACACCCATATACAACTTTGGGTAAAATTAGTTAAATTATTATTACCACATAAATAAAGCTTGCAACAAAAGTTTTAGACAGCTTGTGATAAAATACCTTTAATTTAAAAATTAATTTCTTTAAAGTACAGGGTGACGATAAATTATGTTACTGTCTTTTGTCAGATAAATTGAACACATTTGCGTTGCTGTTATATTTTCTTTTAAATTATTTATTGTTTAGGCAATTTTAACTTATTTGCTATCCAGTTTATAAAATTTTCTTTATGTGGGTTTAGGCTGGTATATTTCCTAATGTGGCTTAAGTTCTGTGAAATCAATGCCCAGTGAATGACTGGAAGTTGGGCAACTTTAAAAACTCGGCTTTTGTAAACTCAATTTTTTTAAAATGTGGACACCACCGATAAACGCAAGAATATAAGGGCAATTTTCACTTTTCACGACGACAAAAAATTGCTTCTTGTAACTTTTGAATATTATATATATAATATATATATATATATATATATATATATATATATATATATATATATATATATATATATATATATATATATATATATATATATATATATATATATATATATATATATATATATATATATATATATATTTTTGAAAAAATATTTTTGATTTAAATAGCTCAAGAAAACATATCTTAGATTTCATTTTCCCGCAAAATAAACAATTTTTGGACCCAAATATTAAAATAAAAAAATGCTTTTACAAGACAATTTAAAGTTTTAGGCCTTGATTTTAAAGATTCGAATTTTAAACTGAAAAGAAACACTGTATTTCTTTTTTTAAATTAAAAAATGTTTATTTAATTAAAGAAACTTAAAAATTTCCCCCCCCCCCCCCCCAAAAAAAAAAAAAAAAAAAAAAAAAAACGGCTACGGAAAAAAAACATTTTTTGCTCCTTTTTTTTCCCCGGGGCGAAATTCAAAAACGGGCTTCGTTAGGTTCTAGCCACTGCTAAAGACTACCACTGTGCCAAAATTCATGATTTTAGCTCAAGCCATAACTTCAGAATCACGTGGACAGACAAATAAATATATGTACCTACCTACATATAAATATATCCACATTAGCAAATTATATATATAGATAGTGTTTTGGGGTTCTTCGCCGGCTGCTCAGTCAGTTTTCACTGGGCAGAAACGCATTTTAAGATGCATTTTGGGAATCACTCCAAAGACAAGCGGCTGGTCGCAGTTTAATGATCTGGGAATACTTACTCTTTCAGAGATTTTAATATACAAACTGTCAAAATATATTTTTCTGAATATGACAAGAATACCTAAAGCCAATTTCACCCGCTCTGGAGATAGTCTGCGAGTATCATTCGGACGATTAAACGTAACAAAAAAATCGCCAGAATAGTTGGGAATTAAAGTATTTAATAAACTGTCCGTATATATTTAAGATGCTAAAAATCTTCACAAGTTTAAAAATTAAATCGAACCTTACTTGATAAGTTTGGAATGTTATAGTGGGGATGAGTATTTCTCGGAATGATATATTATTTTTTGAATGTAATTATTTATAATTTTAATATCCTTATTGTAAAAGATGATTTTTAAAGTTTGTGTGTATATACAATCAAGTGTACTGCCAGGTTTGGTGTTTGTATGTATAAAATGTAATATTAATATGTGTCTATTGACGAAATCCATACATTTATTGTAAATGTCTATGGAAAAATAAATGATTATTATTAAATTACTATTATTAATAACCAAAACAGATTTAATTTTTCTTTACTGAGTAATGCTTCTTTCTTACTCGAATTTTGTAACAATAAATTAATAATTACTACATTATCGTAACTTCATTTAAAAATATTTATTTTGTAATGTTACTTTTTATTCTTTAAACAATAAATCCCCATAGTAAAACCTTTTATAGGAAAGTTTAGAGGTATATATTTTTAGATAGACAACATAAAAGGTTACACCCAAGTTTCAAACAAAGAATTATTTTTCCAATTTCGCGTTAGCAGGATACGAGTAATTTCAAGCAGTGTGCAATTTCCTGCGCTCAATTTATGACCCGTTATGGCCAATAAATGTCAATTGTTGACTAAAATAAAACCTAAAAAATTAAAATTTCAATTCTATTTTAGTGTTTCGTATACAAACGCTGCAAACATGTTATAGAATACCTAAAGTATTTGTTCAGTTACATTTTTATTAAATGCAAAAGCATTTCTTTTAAAATAGCAATATTATATTATACCTAATCTGGTGTGATACCTAAAGCAAATTTAAAATATAATTAGTTCAGTCACTGAGAAGGAAAATACGTCATTACCTCCGTATTCTTTATAACTACATTTTACCCTTTCTTTTAAAAATCACATACGCTCCAGGTGCGCTTTTTGTTTTTCAGGAGTGAAACTAGCCTTTATTGAAAAAAATTTAAAAAACTTGGATTTAATAATTGTATTTATTTAAATCTGGTTTATTTTTAAGTCTTAAATATTGTAACATGTTCTTCAACATAAAAATTAATTATTTACAATTTTCAACCCTTTGAAACACCTAAAAACCTTTAAAAACTAATATAGCCCAGTTTGTAGGTAAAAATAAGTTCTGTTTATGACTTTAATTTGTAACAGGTTAAAAGGTATTAGAAGCTGTAGAGGGTGATTACCTGAATATTACTATATAGTTTTAGACTCGAAAAAAGTGTGCAGGGGTGCGGGGTGGAGGGTTAAAAGTGCTAAAAAGGTGTTTTTCGCTTCTGAAAACAGTTTTAAACAAAATTTTTTTAGGTATTAAAAAACCTATAATTTGAGCCCGGCTAAAATTGATTTGGTCCATTTGTTTATAAAAAATGCAAAAAAAAAACCGTTAAAAATAGCCATTTTTTGAAATGTTGATAATTATTGCAAATTTTTTTTATCCATTTCTGTCATTGCAAAACATAGGTTTTTTAATTCTAATTAATGAGGTTCTAAAGATGATCGGATTTTTTTTCAGATAATTGAGTTTTACTCATTTTAGAGCCCTAATCTAGTAGGCTATATCTTTTTTGTTTATAAATATTTTAGGTATTTATTATTCAAGACTTATATTTTACTAATTTAAATATAAGTCTATATAAAAAAAAATATTAAGTCCTACGTTTTAAACCTTGAAAAAAAGTTACGTTTTTGTTAATAAACAATTGGAGCCTTCTGCATAAGTTAAGAATTTTAAACCAAGAAATATGGAAAGCTGGCTTCAAAACAAATATTTTTGAAAAAAAAAAGAGTTATTTTATTTATTTAAATTCCAAATTACTTTAAATTTGCAATAAACATTCAAAAATAAAAAAATATTAATTTTTATTTTTTTCCAGAAGCATACCTTAAAAAAATCCTAAAAATTCGGTTATTTGATTATAACTTGAAAAATATTACATTTAAATGAAAAAAATTATTACTTAAATTAAAGAACTTATAAAAATGCATAGTTTATGTCCTATAAAGTTTCGTGTATCGCCCAATAGTTTTTTTTAAGGAAAATTGACGCTCCACCCTAAAAAAAAACCCTTAATATCTGAAATTTTGCCTTTTTTTTTAATATTTGCTGTTTTTACCCCCAATTTTTCTTCGAATGTTTCCATACCCACCCCCCAACCCCCAAAAAAAACTAATTTTTTTTTCCTGAAAACCCCATCAACATATCAACTAATAAATTTTAAATTAAAATTTCTTTTTTAGATATTTAATTGATCTCTCCCCCCAAAACCCTTTAATTGGGGTTTCATAAAACACCAATCTGTTTTTGATTTCTAAAGGGGCCTTTAGATTTATTAATTGGTATGTCCGGGAAAAGGGTTTTAGGAATAAAAAAATTTAAATATAAAATAAAATTTGGTTTTAAATTTTTTAAGAAACCCCCCCTTTCAAAAAAAGTGGGGGGGAAATTTTGGGTTTGGATTTTCTGGAGTATTTTTTTTTGCTGAACACAAATCTGAAATAAAAAATTGGGGGGCAAACAGCAAATAATCAAAAAAAGGCATAATTTCACATATTAACGATTTTTTTTTTTAAAATAAAGCGTCCCAAAATCTTTAAAAAATATTAACGATACACAAAAATTTTTTAGGGCAAAAACTTTTGTATTTTTTCAAGACCTTTAATTTAAGTAATATAATTTTTTTCTCTAAATGCAATATTTTTTGAGTTATAATCAAATAACCGAACTTTTAGGATGTTTTAAGGCATGCTTCTGAAAAAAAAATTTAAAATTATTATTCTTGTATTTTTTTAAAGTTTATTCCAAATTTTAAAATAATTTTTGGGAAATTTTAAAAAAATAAAATAACTACTTTTTTTAAAAAAATTTGTTTTGAAGCCAGCTTTCCATATTTTTTGGTTTAAAATTCTTAACTTATGCAGGGGTTTCCCGGGTTCAATTGTTTATTATCAAAAAAGGCCCCTTTTTTAAAAAGGGTGAAAAAGGGGCTTAATATTATTTTTTTTATTTCGTTAATCTGAATTAGTAAAAAAAATAAATTTGAAAAAGCAAAAGACAGTTTGTATTACCCCAAAAAAAATTTATAAACAAAAAAATATAGTCTACTAGATTGGGCCAAAATCATAAAAAAAATTATCTTAGCCAAAAAATTATCCGATCATGATTTTGGGAAACCCCTCAAAATTTTAATTAAAAAA